>CM028923.1:230000-292500 GCA_016801845.1 Polydactylus sextarius | reverse complement strand
TGTAAATCCAGATAATCTTAATCTGGTGAAGGATTTTTTACAGATATATCTCAGAATGATTTTATTCTTATTCTCTATATTTTCTGTAACGATACTTGACACTTTATATCAAATAATAACAGTTCAGATGAGTTTGTTTCCATTTATCACAGTTAAACTTCGGCTCCAACACCTCCTCCTCTGACCTCTTATAACCTCCTGCCCCCACCCCCACCCCCACCCACTACCTCAATGTCCAGTCGGGACTCGTCTCCATGGTGACGGGCAGGTGAGCCAATAAAGGTGATAACAGAGACAAGAGTCATTACAGAGGGGGAGAGATAAGCTAATTGAAACTGGATACTGTAGAAGAAACGGGTGGTGGTGGTGGTGGTGGTGGGGGTGGGGGTGGGGGTGGGGATGGGGGTATACATCCATGTAGCCCGGTGACTCCGTCACCACCACTGCTGGCTGCTGACCCCAGGTCTGGTCTGGTCTGGTCTGACTCTGACTGTGACTCTGGCACCGGATCCTCCATTAGAATAATTACAGCCATGAAAGCTGCACAGACCGGGGGCCACATTAGGACCAATTAGGGCCCAACAGGACGGACCCGGCAGCTCCGGTTACACACACAGATAAACACACACACATGCACACACTAATCCTAATTCTGAATTAAACGATGAATTTAACCCTGAATCAGAGCCAGACTCTCAGACCAGATCCAGATCCTGATCCAGACCTCGGCCTCTGGTCTCTGAGGTTAAAACCTGATCTGAGTTCAGTCACATGACTTGTCCACGTCAGCAGGTGAACGTGGAGTAAAAGAGAAGGAGGTTTGTGTCTGTTCACTCATGTGTGAGGACGTGTGGAGGTTTCTGTGGGGCGGTCCAGGGGTCTGGGGGGTCCAGGGGTCCATGGGGGGTCAGCAGTAATTTGTGTCTGTCATGAAGCAGATAAAAGACCTTGTGTCTTCCTCCCAAATAAAAAGGTGGAGATCTCCGTCTTTAAACAACCATCCTCTGTTTCCTGCAGGTACGAACGGATGGAAAACGTCCATCATGTCGAGAGATAATCACAGTCATTACACAAATATCTTCCTGTTTGGAACAATTTGTTCTCCAGGATAAAGACTTGTTTACTTTCCTCTTGTCGTTTTGTGTTGGTTTGACTTTAAATATGATTAATAATCGATATGAACCAGTTGGTGTCAAATCTTTTCAAAGTTTCTAATCGTCTCAGATCAGTTTGTTGTCGGTCGATTCAGCAAACGTCTCTGGCTCCTGATGTTGGTTCAGTTCAGTCAGTTTGCTGCTGGATGTTGGTAAAATTATACATCAAAAGCTTTAAAAAGCATCAAAAAGAAAAGTTTAATAATCGACCAGTAAAACTCTCAGATTCAGTCTGGTTTGGTGGCGTCACTTCTTCTGTTTCTGATGCTTCAGTAACGATTACGTCTTCAGACGCTACAGAAACGGAGGCTAGCTGGTTAGCACGCTAACTTTGGTGTTGTTTGTTCTTGCTATCGCTACATAGCTAACTTTTTAAAAATGGCGTTTATGTAATAAGTGATGTGAAGTGATTTACATCTTTAGGATGCTACAGAGACTGAGGCTAGCTGGTTAGCACGCTAACTTCAGTAACATAGGTAACGTTAGCGTAACACTTTGACTGATCAGTAACCAGCTGCTAATGCTAATGCTAATGTTAGCATAAACTAAGATATAGCAGCTTTAAGAGGAAATGTATTTGTATCACCGTTGTCTTTGTCTTCTTCTGCTTTATCCGGTGAAGCGTCGTTGTATTTTAATAGAAAACAGCAATGTAGCTCTAATTGTCTATAAATAAAAATCAGTGTAGTTTGTTCATGTTCAGGTTCTGCAGGTAAAAGTTTGTATGAAGGATTTTGTTAAAAAAAGGAAATAGCATTAGCTGCATCACAGTTAGCATAATGTTGCTTTCTGTCAAGAGAAAACAGAAATATATATGTTGATATATGTATCATGTTTCACTGCATCAAGTCACTTCACTTCTTCTGCATGAACCTGATTGATTGATTGATTCATTCCTTCATTTACTCATTGGTTTTCTTCTCTGTCAGAACCTCCAGATGATGATTTATTGTAAAATGTGTCGAACAAAAACACAGAGACTTTTCTGTCAACGCTCACTGATACGATCGACACAGAAGAAGAACTTTCCCTGTTTGAGGCTTAACTGATAAACCACACACACACACACACACACACACACACACACACACACACACACACACACACTCACACTCACACAGGAGCAGGTGAACAACCACCTGCCTCCAGCTCTTTACATCAGAATTATTAGTTATCACTGACTGGTTGTTATTAATATTGTTGTTGTTGTCCATATTTTTTATAGATTATTAAGGACAGTTAATACGTTTCCAGCGTGTGTTTTTGCTGCAGCAGGTGAATCCGTCGTCTCTAGTTTCATTAGACTGGATTTATTTTTATTTTTCACTGTGAGCAGCAGCTGATTCAGTCTTTATAAACCTGGAGGTGACGCAGGAGACGATCAGATTGGATGTAAACACAGGACGAGTGTGTTCAGCTGTTAGGATGTTTGTGTATCAGTATCAGTAAAATATCAGTCTGAGCTGCCAAAGGCCAATATTGACTTCTTTAGATTATTTTTCTTTGATTTAACAACGAGTCAGAGTGGAAAGTTGAGGATCAGCTCGATGCCCTGAAGTCACAGTCTGGAGAAGAAAAAATGTAAAACAGGACAGAGAGTAAATAAACAGAGTCCAACAGGAAGTTAACGTCAGGTCGGTATCAGTCTGAACACGTCTCAACACAAACATGTGATTGTTTGAGGCCTCGCAGGTAAAAACGTGAGGGTCATCACACCTCGACCTTATCAACACTGAGGTGCTGCAGATTAAACATCTCAGAGCTTAACTACGATGCACTGGGGCGGGTGGGGGTGGTGGTGGGGTGGTGGGGGTGGTGGGGCGGGTGGGGGTGGTGGGGCGGGTGGGGGTGGTGGGGGGCAGTGTTGTTGTTGGCTGAAGAGAAAATCCTTGTTCCCAACACTGATAAGGACAGAAAGTGTTTGTGTCCCCACGGGGGCGGAGACTCATCCAGCTCTGTAATGAATATCAATGGACAGGGATGGGTGTGTGTGTGTGTGTGTGTGTGTGTGTGTGTATAGGGGGACACCCCCCATCCTCACCCCCTCTCCCCCCAGGCCTCTGGTTTCTTCTTCTTCTTCTTGGTCTCGTCACCGTCCAAGTTTAATGTATGATAATGTGATGTAAACACAGCTGATCTGAGAGAGAGAGAGAGAGAGAGAGAGAGAGAGAGAGAGAGAGAGAGAGAGAGAGAGAGAGAGAGACGCCTCCGAGCTCTTATCTACCAATGACTACGATGAAGAGGACGGGGTCGCTACTGCAAACTCATCATCATCTTCTTCATCACCTCAGATAAACAGAGGTGATCCAAACTGTCTGAGGCCCAGAGGTGCGTGTGTGTGTGTGTGTGTGTGTGTGTGTGTGTGTGTGTGTGTGTGTGTGTGTGTGTGTGTGTGTGTGTGTGTGTGTGTGTGTGTGTGCGCGCACTGAGGAAACTGAACATTTAAGTTTAATATATTAATTCTTCAATAAATGAAAAACAGATTAAAAGTTGCAGATTTATGCAGATTATTATTATTATTATTATTATTATTATCATGTTGTTTTATATAAAGATGATAAATAAAATGTCTCTATAGAATATATAGATCACTGTGTTGTTGTTATTATTGTTTAGATCTGACACATATTATATATTTAGTTGAAACATTTTAACCAAAATCTTTTTCTTTTTTTTGCTGTTAAAAGAAATAAATAACTTTTATCAGAGCAGCTGTGAACTAAACATCTAGTTTATGAAATTAATTATTAATAATTTATCATTATAAATATGATCGTTATAGCAGTTAATATTTATTCTGTTATTTATTTTGAATTTTATATTATATTCATTCTTTGTTTAAAACAAAAGTTGTAACAATAATTATAATAATAATAATATCAACAATAACAACAACAATAACAATAGAATAAAACACATTGTTGTAATAACAGATAAAGTTTTTATAAAACAGTCATGTTCGTTATGTTTCTGTATCAAATAGAAACAAATAGAAGCCGATTTATTCATTTTAATCATTTTAATTAATATAATGAATTAACCCTCGTCCCTCCAGTATAAACATTTACCTGCATCAACAAACTGAAGCTGAAGTTTCTGCTTCAACAGAAAGTGTGAGACTGAGGGAGGAGGAGGGAGGACGGGGGAGGGAAGAAGCTGTGAGGGGTGAGGATGAGGAGGAGAGGGGATGGGGGATGGGGGGGGGGGGACATCACAGGGATTTCTCCTTCTTCTCTCCTGTCACTCGTCTTCAATTTACCCCCCAACGCATTTGGAATCAAAACTTAATTAAAATTGTGAATAAATAAAAACAAAACGGGCAAAAAGCAAAGTTATTGAATTTTGAGCCTTTGATCGATTTATCCCCCGAACCACAATAATACAGAATAAGATTTAATAAACCTTTCATATGGAGACTACAAAGACGCCCGTTTGCATTAAAGGCGGCGTCGCCTCTGAGCTCATTGATGTGGCGTTCTGAGCAGCGACGCCATTGTTTCACGCCGCAGCTCCACGTCAAGGTGATTATAGTTTAGATCAACATTTGAAACGTCTGCAAAATACACAAAATACACAGACACGGACACAAAGGCCTTCAAATGTTTGTGTCACTGTCGGTGGTTGAGGCGAGGGACGAGGGACATGGAGGGGGAGGGACGGGGGAGATGGAGGGGGAGGGACGGGGGAGGTAGACGCCGCCGTTCAAACAGTCTGATGGTTTGTTCAGTTCTTGTGACAGAAACAAAAAATAAAACTAAACAACACGACAGTGACGAGCCACCAGACACGAGACAGGAGAAGGTACGAGGCAGAGCTGCATTACTACTGTCTCACCCCTCCTCACCCTCCTCACCCTCCTCACCCTCCTCACCCTGCTCACCCTGCTCACCCTGCTCACCCTCCTCACCCTGCTCACCCTCCTCACCCTCCTCACCCTGCTCACCCTCCTCACCCTCCTCACCCTGCTCACCCTGCTCACCCTCCTCACCCTCCTCACCCTGCTCACCCTCCTCACCCTCCTCACCCTCCTCACCCACCTCACCCCCCTCACCCTCCTCACCCTCCCCCTCCCCTCACCCTCACCCCTCACCCTCCTCCCCTGCTCACCTCCCTCACCCTCCTCACCCTGCTCTCCCTCCTCACCCTCCCTCACCCTCCCTCACCCTCCCCCACCCTCCTCACCCTCCCCACCCCCTCACCCTGCTCACCCTCCTCACCCCCTCACCCTCCTCACCCCCCTCACCCCCCCTCACCCCTCCTCACCCTCCTCACCTCCCTCACCCTCCTCACCCTGCCCCACCCTCCTCTCCCCCTCACCTCCCACCCTCCCTCACCCCTCACCCCTCACCCCTCCCACCCTCCCTCACCCTGCTCACCCCCCACCACCCCCCCCCACCCCCTCCACCCCTCCCCACCCCTGCTCACCCTCCCCACCCTCCTCCCCCCCCCCTCACCCCTCCCACCCTCCCTCACCCTCACCCTCCACCCTCCCTCACCCTGCTCACCCCTCACCCTCCCCTCACCCTCCTCACCCTCCTCTCCCCTCACCCTGCCCACCCTCCTCACCCTCCCTCACCCTCACCCCTCCTCACCCTCCTCACCCTCCTCACCCCTCCCTCACCCCCCTCACCCTCCTCACCCCTCTCACCCACCCTCCCTCACCCCCCTCACCCCCCTCACCCCTGCTCACCCCCTCACCCTCCTCACCCTCCTCCACCCTCCTCACCCCTCCTCACCCTCCTCCCACCCTCCCTCACCCTCCCTCCTCACCCTCCTCACCCTGCTCACCCTGCTCACCCTGCTCACCCCCCTCACCCCCTGCTCCCCTCCTCACCTCCTCACCCTGCTCACCCCTCCTCACCCCCTCTCCCCTGCTCACCCTGCTCACCCTGCTCACCCCTGCTCACCCTGCTCACCCTCCTCACCCTGCTCACCCCTGCTCACCCCCCCTCACCTCCCTCACCCTCCTCACCTCCCTCACCCTCCTCACCCTCCTCACCCTGCTCACCCTCCCTCCCCCCTCCTCACCCCTCCTCACCCCTCCTCACCCTCCTCACCCTCCTCACCCTCCTCACCCTGCTCACCCTCCTCACCCTCCTCACCCTCCTCACCCTCCTCACCACCCCTCCTCACCCTGCTCACCCCTCACCCCTCACCCTGCTCCCCCCCCCCTCACCCCTCCCCTCCTCACCCTGCTCACCCTCCTCACCCTCCTCACCCTCCTCACCCTCCTCACCCTGCTCACCCTCCTCACCCTGCTCACCCTCCTCACCCTCCTCACCCTGCTCACCCTGCTCACCCTCCTCACCCTCCTCACTCAGGAGAATGAGCAGAAAGTTTGACGTGTTTCTGTTTTTCCTAAACACCTGAAACATTTTGTTTCCTGCTGATTTGTTTGTTTATCAGAGGAAGAGGAGGACGAGGACCGATGACATCATGACGAAGATGATGATGATGTCACAGCGTCCATCAGATTCGCTCCATTCTGTTTGATCTAAATGTAAAACCTCGTGTTGTCTTTAACTTGTTGTGTCACTTCCTTTCAAGGACTCTGTGATTCACGCGGACCGTCCCCTGAGGCTCCGCCCCCTGACCTCCTGTAGCGGTTCATGTCCTGAGGCTGCCGCTGTGTGGCTCCGCCTCCTCCTGACTAATAACTGGTCATGTGACATGCTGACAGGCCACACTGCCTCCTTTTACTCAAACTGATCAGTTTTTATCTGCAGTTTAAAGACATTCAGTTAATTTCTGTTGAATTAAATTCATTCATTCAGCGCCCCCTGTGGTCAAACACGTGGTCACATGGTCATGTGACTGACACCCTTTATCGTGTCGTTAACGAGTTCAACTGTAACTGTATGAATCATAAATCATTCAGGTCCTAAAGGTCAAAGGTCACTTCTCTACTAATTTCCTGTGACATCACAGCGACGCCCATAAATCTGCCTGGGTCTTGTGTGTGTGTGTGTGTGTGTGTGTGTGATACTGTAGATGACCTCATCAGATTTACTGCTCTGTCACTAAAACCTGTGGTTACCATGGTTACCTCACCGCCTCAGGTGTGTGAACGAAGTTCAAGTGTGTGTGTAAGTGTGTGTGTGTGTGTGTGTGTGTGTGTGAGTATGTGTGTGTGAGTGTGTGTGTGTGTGTGTGTGTGTGTGTGTGTGTGTGTGTGTGTGTGTGTGTGTGTGTGTGTGTGTGTGTGTGTGTGTGTGTGTGTGTGTGTGTGTGTGTGTGTGTGTGTGTGTGTGTGTGTGTGTGTGTGAGTGTGTGTGAGTGTGTGTGTGTGTGTGTGTGTGTGTGTGTGTGTGTGTGTGTGTGTGTGTGTGTGTGTGTGTGTGTGTGTGTGTGTGAGTGTGTGTGTGTGTGTGTGTGTGTGAGTATGTGTGTGTGAGTGTGTGTGTGTGTGTGTGTCACTGATGTTGGTTTCATTTCATGTCGTTCTGATGCTGCGACGCGTTCAAACGTTTTACTTCAAACATTTTCATATTTTCTCTGAATAAAATATTTAATGTGACAAGGAAATAAACCTGGAGGAGGAGGAGAGGGGGATTGTGGGTAAATGTAGGTGAGGAGGGTGAGGGGGGGAAGGTCAGGTTAGGGGTCACGTGTGTGAAAGAGATAAGACCTCCTCATTTCATTTTGACTGACAGGCTGATGGAGGGAGGAGCTCCACCTCCTACAGACGATATGACCCCCCCACCCCCACCTCACCCTCCATCTCCCCCGTCTCCCCCATCTCCCCCACCTCCCCCACCTCTGTCCCTCTCACTCTGAGTGTTTTCATTTTCACCTGTGACTCAGTTTCCTGAGGTTTTGTTTGGACGCTGGTTTGATGTCGTGTTGTTTCCTCGTTCCGTTAATTCTTTTATTTTGATAAATTCAGCCTTTTTGTTTGAACAGTTTGTCTGTGAATCTTTCCTCGTCACCTCTAATGATGTTGATGCGAAGGTTGGTTCTCGTAGTTGAACGTAATGTCCTGTTTTGACTGAACCGCATTTCTTCTCTGACTAGTTTTAACTTGTCAGTCTTTCATCCTGTTTGTTGACGCATCTCAGTCACCGTCTGATTCGTTATGAACAGGAACTGAACCTCGACAGAAATAAAAATCGTCTGTTTCAATGAGCTTCTTCTTCGTTTTCAGAAACGAAGTGACGATGTTCAGACGACATCTTTTCTGTTGAAAGGCATCGAGAATTCACCAACAGTCGTCCCACACTGTCATTTAAACACAGCAGCAGAGCATCATGGGAGCTTGTCACAATCACAACATCTGTTTATCAGCAGCATCTCACATTTACATAAACTTCTTCGCCCGCGCACGTTTTCCTCTGAATTAAAGCCTCATTTAACGTTTTCTTCCTAAAAGGATCGTTGGAAATAAAAACGCTAATCGGAGGATTAAACACGGTTTCTCATCTGATGATGAGCGACATGTTTAGAGTTTTGGCTCAACACACCAATAAAACACAGCAGATTATAATCTGAGTGCTGCTGCTTCGTCAGGATTATAAACCAGAGATTGAGGAGGAGGATCCTGGTTTTAAAATGTCACTGTTTCATATTTATGACGCTGATGCCCCAAAACACACCGTCGATCATATCACTGCCTGGATTACCCGCTGCCCCCGACACCACCAACACCACCGCCGCATAATTTATCAAACTAATCTTATAACGAAAGACTGCAGACGAAGACGAGGAGGAGGAAGATTATAAAATAATCTGATCAGTCAGATTTTAGAGACGATATTTAACGAGTCTCATGTCGTCATTAACGGGATTAAAGGTGAAAACAATCAACGTGTTTTATTCTGATGTAATCAGTGACACGGAGGCTCCGCCCCCTTACATCGCTAATGATAATGTTAATGATAACGCCTCCTGCTGGGCGCCACCGCTGCCGTCGTGTCACACCGTTCAACGCCTCCGTCCTCCATCTTTCTGACACAGGTTTCTTCTATTTTTCTCGTCATCTTTTTGAAGAAAAGTGCAGAGTTTTCGACGCCGTGCCCTTCTGACATTTTCGACTTATTAGCGAGTTTTCATAGCGTCTTCAATCAACCTCCTTAATCCTCACAGGGAGCGGCGCTTTTTAATTCAGCGATGGGCTGATAAGAAGCAGCGGCGTTAACGTTAATGTTAGCGAAGCAGAAAAGGCCTTGGATGAGGAGGGAGGAGGAAAAAAATAAAAAATAAAAGGAAAAGACGTGAAAAAAGCGATTTACACGTAGATGAATGAAGCTACACGATGGGACCGAAGGCGTCGGCAGCACATCTGAATTTCCCATCAGTCATTTCTCCCCCTCCACGTTGGCTCAGTGTGTTTTCTCCTTCCTCTCTCTCCTCCTTCTTCTCCACCATTACCCTTGCTGATTGCAATCTTTAAGCGCCATTGGGCCCACTGCTTCTGCAGTTTTTAATCTGTCTTTAATCCCATAGATTTTAAATATTCCCCAGCTCCCGGAGACTGGAGGCAATTAACTGCCCTTCTGATGCTCCTCTTATCAGTTGCCTCCTTGTATCTCTCTGAAGCAGCCTCAAGACACTGCCAGAGCTGACAAATAATACCGCCATTTACCGCCGAGCATCCTGGGGGACTGGAGACGTGAGGGGGTGGGGTGGCGGTGGGGTGGGGGGAGCAGCCGCCGCCGCATCCTAAACAGGTATTTGGTAAACAGATCATAGAGAGGAAGGAGGAGCAGGGACAGACTGCAGCATCACCACCAACAAACCAACACACGGAAAATATCACAATATATTTAACAACTGAAAATACTCTGAACACACTGCTGCTGCTGCCGCTGCTTCTTCTTCTTCTTCGAGACGTTTCCTCCAACTGTCCAGAGAAGTTACAGATGCTTCAACATCTGCATCGATTTTTCTGATTTTCATGTTTTTCCTTCTTCGGTTTATCAGACACAGCTGCTGCGACGTTTGTCTTTAATTCACTGTAGAAGATGAGACATGAAGCTAATTAGTAAAATAAAGTTCAGACTGAAACATTCAAAGTTTCATCAGGAGAAAAAAAAAACAAAACAAACGTAACAAACTTTTATTTTATAATAAAATCAGGTCGTTGATGTTTCCTGCTGGTTCGGAGGTCGTGGTTTGTCGAGTCGCGGCGTCGGGGCGTTGGTCCAAACCGACAGATAACATCAGCTAAGAGCTTTGTGACATCATCAGCTGGAGACGGCGGTGACACGGTGCCAGCTGGTGGGGGGGACTCTAATCCAAACCACAGACTCAGACGAGAGCAGGACAAACATTTCAAACTGGTTGTAAACTTTCTGTCGACGACATGTCGTCACCTGACGACCCCGTCGCCACGGTGACCTTCCACATCGTCACGTCGTAGCTTCGCTCTCCGTCCTGCCGTCGCTGACCCTCTCATCACCGTCTCCAACGACCGCTGGCTTCGTCCTGCTCTGGTGTTGAGTTTCAGTCTCATCACTGACGTCCCGTTGAGTTAGTGAGACGTTGAAACAAACTCAACTCAAACTGCAGCTGCACATTTCACCGTTGTCATGGGAGCTGACACTGAGTCACGTTTATTTCATTTGGTTTAGATTTTTTTGGAGGTTGGAACTGATCGTCTCAGCATCGGCGTCGTACACGCGGCCGTTGACCTGTCGTTCCTCTCTCTGACCAGCGGAGGGCGTCACTGTGGCGTCGATCCAACGACTCATTGACCCTCGTTGTGTTTCGTCTTTAATCCACTAACACACTTAATGTGTGTGTTTGTGAGTTAAACCGCCATCACCGTGGTTGACCACAAGGGGGCGGAGCATAGGCCGACATCAGGGAGGGGGCGTGGCCAACGCGGTTCTGATCCGTTTAAAGTCTGGACACAGTGGGGGGTGGGGGGTCTGATGAATCTGAAACTGTTTTATTTTGTTTTTTAATTTAAGCTCCTACAAAATAAAAGCCCTGTGTTATCATCAGTGTCGGTGCTGATGATGGATGTTGGGACTAAGCCGAAACCCCATCACCCCCAACCTACACCCCCCCACCCCCCTTCGCCATCGACACACACACTCTCACCCGACCCCCCCACCCCTACCCCCTCACCCCCTCACCCCCCTCCATCCTGGTTTCCGTGGCGACTGCTAAGCCTGAAGTTACGGTAAAGCTGGTGTGCCGCTGAGCCCTGGGCAGGATTTGTGACAGAGAAATCACATCAGCCTACGCTGATTAACAATTCCATTCCACCCTGAGATTTATATAAAAAAAACTATCTTACATTTGGCTTTTTAATAGGAACGATCGCTATCTCAAATTGAGTCCCTGCAAACTTTAATAAAGGCTACAGGGTTGAGTGGCATTTTGCATGCTGATTTAGGCCCGATTGGCGGCTTTTGATGAGAGGAGGGAGGCTGCTATGTAAAGCGGTGCTCCCAGCGCTTTTCCACATCGCCGGTTCAAATGCGCCAAGGATAAGAACATGAAAAAAAAATACCACTTCCATCTGCAATCTCCGGATTTCTCTCTCTCTGCTCCGTCTCTCTCTCTCTCTCTGCGACTCCTTCTCTTTTTTCCATGAAATGATTGACTGTTGAATATGAATAAATGAACAGAATGAAGCGGCGGCGACAGAAGAAAGAAACTCCCTCTCCTGGACGCTTTCACACTGGAGCTGAAAAATAAAATCATAAAGCCCAAAGGTTTTTCTGCTCGTCCCTTTCTGACATTTGGAGAATGGTATTAGTGTAGAATATTCACAGTAACACAAAACGACCACGGGCACAACAGAGAGATGGTGTCCCCCCCACCACCACCACCCTCCCCCACCAAAATCTACATCGGCATTAAAAACTATTTATAGTGAGAGTTCAGCTTAATGGGATAATCAGTGTATTTGTAAAGATATTGGATAATCCCAAATAGTTGATGTGGACGCAGAGATTTAAAACATTTTTCATTTGATAAACGACGTCTGAGGCGTTTCACGACGTTGAGACGGCGAAAGACAAAAGGCGTGTATAAAGACGATGATTCAACTCAGATTTATTTAAAATTTAATACAAATGACGAAGAGCCAAAACCATCATCATCATCATCATCAACCTGATCACTGACATCACCACGATGATGATGATGAAGATCAGTAGTGTTTTAATTCTGCTTCAGTTTCATGTTGAAACATCAACGACCAGAAGACGAAGACGATGGAAAGACAGAGAGTAAAGAGGGGGAGGATGGGGGAGGCGAGGGGGACGAGAGCCAATGGAAACAGTCCAACAGGATCAGTGAGTCGGCACGCTGCACACACACACACACACACACACACACACACACACACACCACCCCAAGAGCCTGGACCATGTGACCCCCCCCCTCACAGAGCTGGAGGACGACGTCTTCAGGGTTTAAAGAAATAAAACATAAAAATAAAAATGTGGCAGCATCACGAGGTCGAGGAGTTTTATCCTCGAGGCTGCAACTGAAGCAACAAACGACCGTTAATAAGGTGAAAACACGTCTGAGGACACGAAAGAGAAAAGAAGGTTTTATTGTTTTATAAGGTTTGGTTGATCAGAGACTTTTCTACGCTATGACGTTTGGCTAACGTTAGCAGACAAGTCGATAAATCTGAACCGTCTCGAGTCGTTGTTCTTCCTGTTTACGTCATGTTTACCTTCACGTTTCAGTTTCCTCTTGTCTCTAGTGACGTCCCACGTGAATCTGTTGTTGATCTTTTATTGTTTCTGATTGAAATTTGATCGTTTCCATTTTAACGACTAGTTAAACTTCCTGTTTACGTCTTTTATATAAGTATTGTGATACCTGAGATAATTTAGCTTAGTTACATTTAGCCGCCTCAGCTAACTTCTAAAATGGAAATGCCTTTTTTGTGAAAATTTTGTGAAAAGAAGTTGAGGACGGTGCTGCTTTATGCTCAGCAATGCTAAGCTAAACTAAGATAAGCTAAGCTAAACTAAGCTAAACTAAGCTAAGCTAACATCTTTGTGTAGAACCGGTTGTATTTTCTTGTTTAAAGTCGTGAGTTTGTGTTTGTCTGTGAGTTTGAATCTTGTTGATCTTTACGGTTTTTACTTTTTAACAGTGTAAATAAAACCAGAGAGGAGTGTTTTGCCCCCCGCCATAGCCCCTCCCCCTCCCACAGTAGCCCCTCCCCCCGGCGGCCATGTTGTTGGTCAGGGTCATAGATTTCTCATCTGTCGGAGGTTTAGTTAAAGTAAAAGGGTTTTTGTGGTTTCTGGTTCTTAGTGAACTGACCCAGGACCTGCTGGTCCTACCCCCTCCACCTTCCTCCTCCTCCTCTCCCTCCCAGGCCACTGTTCCTCAGACCTGATAAGATGTTATCAGTCGCCCTCTAAGCACTTGAGAGGCACTTTAGCAGATCACTGGAGCCATTACCATGAAAAGTAAAAGATCCAGGTTATATTGATGCCAGATTAATACTGACCAACATGTTATTGATCCTCCTCCTCCTCTTCGTCTCTGGACCTCTGGCTCTGATCTTATTTTCTGATGGACCAGTGTTTTGTGGCCTCCTCCTCCTCCTCCTCCTCTTCGTCGTGGCGGCGGTCGCTATCTTCGGTTTCACAGGGTCCATCCTTTAAAAGCGGAGCAGTGACTCTGTTATCTGTTGATGTTATTCAATTGTTACAGGACAATCTGGGCCATTAGCTGCTCGTGTTAAATAATGCATCCGTTTTAAATGTGGGGGCTTATCTCCTCTGAAGCCTGTGTGTTTTTAACATTATTAGTAATGAAAGGTTGAAGCAGATGGAGGCTGATACACCTCCACCTCCACAACAACACAAACAAACACTGACCTTTTTAATGAAGCCGCTTTTATCTTTTATTAAAAAAGGACAAGAAGCGGAAAACGCCGCCGCAGTCGAGATAAAAATGTATTCAAATGGGTCGCCCCCTCCTGGTCCGACGGCGCAGGCAATCGATGCGAGGACGGCGAGGACGCACACATTCTCCACTGTGTTGCTACGAGACGTGGAGGAAGAGGAGGAGGAGGAAGAGGAGGAGGAGGAAGAGGAGGAGGAGTAAAGGTGGAGGGAGGTGTAACGGCGTGAGGCCGATAACCGCAGCGTCTTCAGTCACAGATTTACACAGGCCATTGCACTCCCATTCTCCCCGGCTGCTTATCGCCACGTTATTGAGCAGTGTGGCATACCATTAAAATTCTGCTTAGATTTCACAAAAATCAAATTGCGTGAGGTAATGAACGCCGCTTTCAAATGGACTCCTCACTGATACTGGCTCTCAGCAGGGCGGAAATACATCTCCGTCATAATTCGCTATCTTTATTGTACTTTGTGCTCAGACTCGACTGCTGCCAACGCAGGGAAAGCTTAATAATCGCCCGCTGCCCTTGATGTTAAAGGGATGATTTCGTGTAGCTTCTTTATGTCGTCCTCCTCCTCTGTCTCCATCTATCTTCGCCTTCATCCCTCTCTCCACCGCAGGAACAAGGTCAGGAGGTCAGCTGCTTTTATTTTAGTTTATTTTATGTATTTTACAGAATGAGAAACAGCGTCAGCAGCCTCCTGTTTGACTTGGCTCGTCCTGCAAACAGGAACAGACAAGCTCACAACTTCATCTGTCGTTGTAATTTATGGCTCAGACACATTAAAATAAAAAGGCTGTAGAGTAGAAAGAGGAGGAGGTGAAGAAGACAAGGCTTCGTTGTTTGTATCAGGAGACTGACAATACAATGAGGTAACGCTGAAGCCACTTTGTGCCTTCACAAAGCTATAAATCTGACGGTACGTGAAGTCATCAGTTTTATACAGAAACAGAAAAGGATTGACTTCTTCTTCTTCTTCTTCTTGGTCTTTGTGCAGAGGTGGAGCTTTGGCTCGTTTCTCTAAATGAGAAAAGCTTTTGAAAGATGTTATTACACGTCAGGTTCACTCCAACGTGTGCATTAGTGTTTTAACGCCACTAAATCTTCTGCAGCGTAATTCTGACAAATGAATGTGGAGTAATTGCAGCTTTTACTGCTGCAGACACCAACACGCAGACTCTTAAAACAGTTTAAACTGGTGAAACTTAAACAATTAGAGAATCAGCTCTGAGGCCGATGTTAGCATGCTAACCTATGATTGACAGATGGTCCTGTTAGCCACGGAGGTCAACCGCTAGCTCATTAGCTTCACAGATGTATTTTCAATGAAGTTTTAAAGTCTCAATTCAATCAAACAACAAATAATCCCCAAAAACAAAAGACAAGACTAGACAAACGTTTGTCCTGGTAGTTAGCTAGCGTAGCCTGCTACATTCATTTAGAAACCAGCTCTGTGAGTGGTTGCTACAAGTTTCTAGATTCACACTCGTAGATGAGTTTTGCTGAAACGATAATATCTTCTAAGAAATTTAGCACTGACTACGGTGATAAAGTAGCAGCACCAACAAAAGTTTGCAGAAGAGTTATGATGACATCTGATTTTAATCAGAGCTAAATGTCCAACTGATGTCACACATCTACAACACTAACATGTTAGCATCAAGTTGGACATTGTTTTTAGCTGAAATGCTGATGTTATGAATTATTCTAGTTTGTATTGTCAGCTAGTTACACACAATCTAATGTTAGCATCAAGCTACAGTCTGTCTTTTTTGTTAAAAAAGACATGGCGAGCTAAAGTTGATAAGCTGAAGTTAGATAATGTTAGTGACCATTAGCTCAGTGAAAGATTGTGATTGGCTCATGGCTTTTGGGGGCGGGACTTATATCCAGGTTTAAAGTTTGTTTCTACATTAACTCAGTTCATCTGCCACTGTTTTGTTGTTTGACATGTTGCAGATTTGTGAGGCGGCCATGTCACTGTTAGCATGTTGCTAGTGGTTAGCATGAATTTGTTTTTGAAAAACGGTTACCATGATTTTTTTAAGGTTAGCATGAATTTCTTTCTTTTGAGTTTTTTGTTGAAATTGTAATGTTAACTAGTTTTAAACAAGCTAATATTAGCATCAAGCTAGATCCTGTTGTTTTGTTAAAAAGCTTTAATAGAAAACACGATGAGCTGAAGTCAGTGATAACGTTAGCTAAGTGAAGGACTGTGATTGGATCGTGGCATTTTGGGGTGGGGCTTAGATACAGGTTAATGGTTTGTTTTGAGCTTAGTACGATTGTCATTGTTTTGTTGTTTCAAAAACATGAGGCGGCCATTTTGCTAGCAGTTAGCATGTTGCTAACGGTTAGCATGTTGCAAGCACATGTGCGAATGTATGAAAATGTCCGTGCTCTCGACAGTTTGAGTCTGAAAATGAACCTGAGACGAATCGAAGACACTACAAACACATTTCACAACCTGCTGTTTATTTAATGAAGCCACTGATCATCGCTGACATTTCAACGTGTCACAACAAACACAAAGACAAGTTGTCTGACAAACTTCGCTGCTCAGAAGGATCTAGTTCCACTTCACTTAATGTCAGCCCCCCCCCCGTTCATCCAAACCCAGAATAACATCCAGACCCAAACGCTGCTGGCAGTGTTTCCATCTGGCTGGCCTTTTCCCTGCAGCAGCAGCATCAGTGTGATGTGCCAACGCCACCACGCCGCGCACGTCTCCATCCTCCTCTGCGGCTAGTTAGCCCCCCGCTAGCGCCCGCTCCGTCCATCCGTCCGTCCGCCCGCCCTCCAATCACAGGCCTCGGCTCTAATCCGAGCTGGAGCTTCACCCCCACCAGCTCAGTGTAATCACACGGCTAATTCACAGGCGGACGGGAGGAAGGCAATCCGTGACGGACGTTTTTTGTGCAACTAAGAATGAGCTCCCCGGTGACCAGGGGAGGTGGTGGAGAGGGAGACTGTCAATGAGGCGGCCGTGAAAAGATGGCTGCAGAACGGAGCGATGTGAGGGGAACGGATGAGCAGCGACAGACGAGGAGACGGAAATAAGGAGAAATGTCTCAGTTAAAAAAAAGAAAAAAGATGAGGACGCGAATCAGTGTCTTTTTGCCAAGAGAGTGTTGAAAGAGCCATTGTGAGTTGTAACAGTCTATATTAGTGAATAAAAGAAAGGCGAGGCTCTGTATTAATTTGGATAAGAAACCTTTGCCTCCGTGCTCCTTTTCTCTCTCGGCTCCCATCCACGACTCCTCTGTGGTTTAAAGCAGTGTTCGGTTTCAGTTCACCAAGCCAAGTCATTACATTTCAACATGTCGCACCTTTCACTGGGGGAATTAACTGCTGCTGCTGTTTCTTCATTCCCCTCACGCCGATTCCCCGAACACGAGAAGATGAAGAAGAAGAAAAAAAGGTGTCGATGTTTTGAGGCTGTCTGTTCGCTCAGATTCTCCTCAACGTCCTCCGACGTCCTCTCAGTTAGCAGCTAGCAGCTAGCAGCAGCTAGCTTGTAGCCTGGGCGGCTGCCTGAGGTTTTTTTTTTTATCTCGTTGACGTCTTAGTGAACAAAAGTGAGAGTGAATCTCTTGACACTTTAAACATCAACCAACTGGAGCTGAAGCAGAGTAAACAAACTACAGACTGAACAACTGAATCATCCTGAGATGATTAAACAAACACACCATGTTAGCGTTAGCGTTAGCTTTACTTGCACTTTCACACAGAAAGCTTTAACCTGACGTCTGTTTCTTTAACCTGTGTGTTGAAACTAAAAACATCATCTGTCACAAACGTGTCCATGTTGTAACATAAACCCGCTTCATTCACATTTCATGAATTTAACAGTTGGTTTGTCAGCGTCTGTTGGTGTAAATATATTTTAAGTTCTTGGAGCTGGTTGTTGTCTTGGTCTGAGTCTTTTATATCGATGTCTTCCATGTTTCTACAGCGGCTCTGAACAGACAAAACAAACAATATTTGTGTTTCTGTTACAGCTAAAGAAGCTGCATCTTCTTCTCACAGGATGAAAGATGTTTAGAAGACGTGTTGCAATCTGTAGCTTCACAACCAGGTGGCAGCTCCATGCAGCAGCTTTAATCAGAGAACAGTAAAACTGTTGTGTTTCTGTTTCTCATGTGTTTGTCAGTTGAAACATGGAGGAGATGAAGTTTAGGATCGAGTTTCTACAGAAGCTCAGAACAAACAAACTGAACGTCGTCTTGTTTTTATGTTACAATCAAACTTCTTGAGCAACGGTTGTGATCTGTAACTTCACCACCAGGTGGCAGTAAACCCTCTATGCAGCAGTTTTAACCAGAGAACGTCATCATGTTTCTCCTTTTTCTGTTTCTCTTGTGAGTTGCTGCAGCGGTGAAGTGTTTTGTGTTTTGGTCCAAACCTCAGAAACTCTTCAGCCTCTGTCTGATCATCCTGCTCTGATTGATCGCTGCTGTGGTTCACATCACAATTACTCAACACTCGTGTTTTTGTTTGCTTTGCTGCGTTGTGATTGGTCGCTGCGGCAGAGCCGCATACCTGCTGCGTCGCTACCTGTCTGGATGAATCAGAGCTGGAGCCGGTCGGAGGCAGCGGGCCAGGTCAGGCTGATGGGGGTAATGTGCTCATTAGATGTTTCTGTGTGGTAATATGCAGCAGCACGGTCGGGCCTCAGGGCTCAGAGATACACGCTCTGATAGGGTGATCAGGTTCACATAAACTCTCTACATGTCTGTGTGTGTGTGTGTGTGTGGGCAGCCTCACACAAACACTTATTTTTATAAGCTTATTAAGCTGCACAGCTGTTATTATTCAGCTTTGATGTGTATTGACACTGAACCTGAAGACGAACGGCAGCCAAAACCCTCAGAGCTGGAATGTGACGTCTGAGAAATGTCTGATCAACGTCTGAGAAACGTTTAAAACGTCTGCAGCTAAACACACTGATTTCTGTTCAACACAACGAACACTACAAACATCAACACTACAAACCTCAACACTGAAGGAAAAACCTGTCGGTCAAGACGTCGTCAACACAGAGTTAATATAAAGAATAAAAATGGCCGACGCTCGTTCTCCTACGATACAAACAGTAGTTGTAGATAGTTTGTCTTTAAAAAAAAAAAGCACTGAAATATAAAGCATCAATTTTTGTTTTAACATTTGACTTTGGACACATCCATCGATTCATCAGAGATGTAGAATAAATATAATCATCAGTTAAACCAGAACAGCTTGAACATGAACATTCATGTTTTATTCTGATGTGAAATCACTAAAAGCTCTTATATGTACACGTGTGTGTGTGTGTGTCTGTCTGTCTGTGTGTGTGTGAAGAGATTGTAGCAATCTAACATATAAACACTTTGTTTCTTTGCTGAATCTAAAAATGTCAAAGGAAATGTGAGGCCCAGGTGAGAGGAAGGAACGAAATCACAAAGTGAGAAAGAGAAAACACACACACACACACACACACACACACACACACACAAACCCATAAAATAAGGAAGCAGAAGACGAAGGAGTGAGGGGGGAGGATGGGGGAGGAAGGAGGGGGAGGTCAAACCACCAGAGGAAGATGCTGTTCCAGAAGCCTTTATTAACTCCACTGACAACTCCTGCTGTTAACCACAGCTGGGTCACACACACACACACACACACACACACACACACACACACACACACACACACACACACACACACACACACACACACACACACATTTAAAAGCTACCAAATTGGACAACAACCAAAACTGTTGGTAGCACCTGCGTTGTTGTGAGATGTTCCCTCTTATTTAGTCGTAGCATCCCTCCACACACACACACACACACACACACACACACCCACACACACACACACACACACACACACACACACACACACACAACACACACACACACACACACACAGTGAGTGTGTGGTTTTGGTTGCAGTGTGTTCAGCAGGAGACAGTGTCTATTACCTGTTTTAGCTGTGGCCAAGCTCAGAGAGGGAGGAGGATTAAACTGCTGTCGCTGTGCCAATACTAAAATCACACACACACACTCACGTGTCCACCATTTAAGACGTTGCTTTTGTTCCTCCTTCTGAATTCTTTATAATCCTACAGCCCAAATGGATGAGTGTTAGTGTCTTATAATGTGTGTGTGTGTGTGTGTGTGTGTGAGAGAGAGAGAGAGAGAGAGAGCATGAGCATGTGTGTGTGTTATAATGAGTATGTCTGTGTGTGTAAGAGTGAGAGAGACGTTTCCAATGTGAATAACTGAGACACACACACCTTGTGAGATTAGTCTCTTCAGAAATTGGCTGATGTGTTAAAGTGGCTTTTCTGCAACTCACTGTGTGTCAGCAAGGTGTGTGTGTGTGTGTGTATGTGTGTGTGTGTGTGTGTGTGTGTGTGTGTGTGTGTGTGTGTGTGTGTGTGTGTGTGTGCGTGAAGACACTTTCTTCAGGAACAATGTGAAAACTACATATTGTTAGTTGGGTTAAGTGGAGGTTAGTGTTTGTTTAAAGTGGTGTTTGGTTTTTAACACACACTCTGACTTACACGCTTTATAACACACACACACACACACACACTCCCTGCTGAATGTGTAGTTCAGTAGTTCAGTAATTTTGACTTTAATTTGTTTGAATAAAAACAATCACTGTAGTTTTTCTTCTTTAACCTGCTCAGTCTTATATAAGTCAGATTATTAGGAACAGTGTGACCAGTCATGTGACCACAGACGTGGACAAATTGCAGAGTCAGATTCAGATGTTGTTTGTGTCGACGCTTGATGAAAAAATAAAAACATCAGGGTTTAATTACTGCGGCATAATACCAATTATTGTGTCTCTACATTCTTATCTTAATTACTTCAAACGACCAACTTCAATTAGGACGAGGAGGCGGCGAGGAGGCGGCGGTCTGAGCCACAGCTCCCCACGGAGGACACGTCACTCAACTACACACACACACACTCGTTACCTCCATGTTACACACACACTCGATGATAATTAATTGACATGCTGGAATAATATTCAGCATTAATGAATGAGCGACGCTGCAGAAAAAGATGAAAGTGTTGTAATTATCTTGGACGTTGAACCAGGCGAGACAAACTCTGTTAAACTGAGTCGACGACGTCAGGACTCAGTGGTTCGACTCTGAAAACTGTAGTTTCACCTCTGGACGAGTTTAGAAATGGGCTTTTTCCTTATTTCAAGTTGTGAATGAGCGTCTGTCTTTTTTTTTTTTCATATAAAGAAACAGTTTGGTAAAAAATTGTGTTTAGTTCAGTTTCGTCTCAGTTTGATGTTTGACCTTCATATTTGAACCGATCACAGATACCAGATGTTTTAATAGACTAGAATAGAAACGCCAACGTTTTTCATCGGCTCTACGTCTCTGGGTCTTGGTGCAGCGATGAGATGATGACTCAGCACCAGAGACACTTTAATGTCCAATAAAAGGAGGGTGAGGGGGTGAGGAGGAGGGTGTGTTGGTGTTTAGGGTTGGGGTGGGGGGTGTCGGGTGTCGGTGGTCAACAGGTTGATTCTCGTCGTGTTTGTGAACAGATGAAAGGTGACGTAGACTCAGGTCACATGTCTGACTGCAGCAACGGTGAAGAGCGGGAGGGCGTTACCACCCTGAGGAGGGGTGGCGGGGGCGGGTGAGGAGGGGTGAGGAGGGTGTGCTCGTCCCTGACCCATGTCTAAGTGGCGCTGCAGTGTTTACTGTGAGGAAGGAAGCTGTCAGCTGTGTTTGCTCCCATCTCAGTAAGACGGAGCAGCTCCTCCCCCGACCACCCCGCCTCACCCATCTCCCCCCTCCCTCCCCCGACCTGCAGAGCTGTGCAGCACATTTCAGATGCAACAGAGACCCCACCCACCCACCCCCACCCCCGAACCTCCAGCAGCCCTGAGGTGATTGACAGGTCTCTACTGCAGCGGTAGAGTTTCCCCTGCGGTGTAAAGACCCGTGGCTCTGATCCAGAGGTGAAACATTCTTGACCAGGTCATGAACTGGCCACCTTTACCACCGCCGCTGCCCTGCACCCCCACCACCGCTAACCTCTCAGTCAGGGCAACCCCCCCACAAAGAAAAGAAACCCCGTATGTCTGAATCTGTGACTCAGGTCAACGATGTGTCGCTGTGTTTCAGGACTCGACACGTCTCAACGAGTCGATGCGGCAACGTCTGAGGTTTCACCACCGAAACATTTTCACACAACGAACCAGAGCTTCTCTTCAGTGGAGCGTCACATCCAGCGTTACATCACTTCCTGTTGTTTTCAAACAGAAGGAGACTGTCCTGTTGAATGATCAGATCTCAACAAATCAAACTGAAGTGATTAAACAAACAGGAAGACAGAAAAGAGAAATGAAACATTGTTGAGTTTGTTCTCGTTTAGTGAGATGTGATCGCTGAATACACGCTGTAACACGTCGTTGAACGTGTCAGAAGTAACATTTTAAATAAATCACTGACATGAAACTCTTTATACCGCATGTCCCATAATGCAACAGCCTGAAGGTTGTTTGTCTCTAAACCAACGTGCGGCTGTTGACTGAGGCGTCGTTTCAAGCAAACGTATGTAGTTTTACTGAAACGCCTCATGTTGATCACCAGGGCCGGTGTCAATCAATAAATAAATAACGACGTCTGTCTTCATTTAGCAGGTTCAACACTCAGACCTCATAAAGATAAATCGATTCGTGATCAACTGATGATGATGATGAAATGTGGTTTTATTCGTTGTTTTGAAGACATCGGGTTTAAAGGTTTGTAGATTTTTATTATAAATAATAGAATTAGAGTGTTAAACCAAACTCTTCAGAGACGTTTAGTTTAGTTTTTAAATGATGATTCAAACGACAGTGTCGACTGTTTTATCTGTTATTGACAGAAACAGTCAAACTGTAAACGAAATACGCGTTTAAATATCTGCATCGTTCTGTTTCCAACATGAAAAGTACTGAAGGTTTGGAGTAAAGGGAGAAGGTGGAGCTGAAAATACAGTTAGCTAACACTAGCTAACGCAGCACTAGCTAACTACGTTAGCGACCGTGTGGCTGAACTTCAGCCACTGAACTAGGAGGTGATAACTGTTGTAACTTCCTGTCCTGGTGTCCGACGCTGGCCACGCCCACTTCCTGTTTGTTCCAGAGCGACGGGGCTAAATGAAGCTGCCACATTTAAAGGTGAGACTGTAAATTAAAAGGGCTGTGGCTCATGTTCTTCAGCTGGTTCTCATCCTGTATCGGTGTATATGTTCCCACCTTTTAGCGGGCGCCACACAGTGGCGCCACCTATAGTCTCTGTGTGGCTGTGCAGCCTGTGGGTGGCTGCTGTAGATGGATTAATGCCTCGTTGTTGTTTATTCACTCTGTTTTTTTAAATCCTGCCAATGTTTCTGAGCCTGTAACAGCTTGGTTTCCTCTGAGCACACACTCGAGCCGCGGCCCCCCAGCTCCCCGGCCCCCCCACCCCAACCCACCCTGCCCCCGGCCCCCCGGCCTTCGCGCCTCCGGGGCCTGGCGGTGTGATGAGCTGCCGCCGTCCTCGCCGCCCGGCTCTCAGCCTCTATCTCGACCCCGGCAGAAAGCCGGGGAAATTACGTGCCTTTTCCTGGAATGTGATTAGATTCCTGATGTTGGCAGCAACACATCTCTGTTTTTTAATTGGGTTTGGAGGCGCGGCGAGATTAGCCTGGTGACATCACTGATGGTCTGTGTGTGTGTGTGTGTGTGTGTGTGTCTGCTGATAAGAGATGCTGAGGGGGTGTCAGGGATTTCTGTGGGTGAACCCCCCCACCACCACCACCACCTCCCCACAGGAGGGTGCTTACTAATGTGGCCTTTATTTTACACATGAAGCTAGATTTTATATTTGATGCTTCACGATGTTCGTCACATTTCATTTATATTTCCACAGAAACAATTAAACGGATGCTGTGACCTCTCCCTCGATGAAACACACATATTTACTGTATCTGGTCTGACGACTTCTTACATCAGTCCACGGTCTACGTGGGTTGTAACGTAACGTGGGCTGGTTCTGTCAAACTGAATCAAAAGTGAGTATTTAAGTAGAGAAACCTGGCGACTTTACAAGCATAGACAGTTACGACACACGGGACCACGCGTTCTTACAACAGGTAATTTAACTGGAAGGGATCGTCAGTGTTACTCAACGTGTCATGGTCAAGGTTTGGTTCATTAGTCTGATGAAATGTAGTTCTATTTGTCTGTTAAACTTTTTTTCTGGGACCAGATGAACTTCAGGGCAGTGGTGTAAAATCTGTAAAACTACAGGAGGTAAAAGATTTAACATTTAGCTTTTTATTTGTCACTGTGATAATATAAATGTAGAGATTACAATTGTTTAATCTTTAGATTAAGTTAAGATTTTATTAGTATTTATTAGATGTTCAGACTAATTTCATTTTATTTATCAGATCAACAGACAAACATGAGCCTAAAGTCATTGTTGGTCATGAATTAAATATTTATATTTTATAGATTTTCACAATAAAAACCTGAAAAACTAAAACCAATTTGATCACTACATGGTCCTCCATCATTTTCTTGTCACAATAAGGTTGAATGTGTGGATATTTATTTTAAAAAACTGCAGTCATGTTAATGTATATAATGAATAATATATAAATAAATAGTTGTTACTGATTTTATCCTCATTGATCAAAGATCAATGATCCAGTTTGTTCAGATGTTTTCTGGTTTCACTGGAGGATCAGTCTCACATTCAGATATGAATATTTAACACAACATTTAACAACATATTCAAATGTTATTTTATATATAGACCATATATATGTGTGTATATATATATATATATATATATATATATATGTGTGTGTGTGTGTGTATATATATGTATATATATATACATACATACACATGAAGCATTTATATATGTTATATGTTTATTGAGTCACTGAAGGTTAAGTCATATGATTCAGATTATTTTATGGTTTTAACTGAGTTTGATATAAAACTGATGTGACTTATGTAAAAGATAGTTTTCTAGTATTTGATCAAAATAAACCGTGTTAAAGTGTTAAAGTGTGTGTGCTGCACCAACACGTGTGTGAACAGGTGCAGTGACTGCGCCGTGGTCATGTGACTCCGGCCGAGATGCTCTGAACCATCAAGGTCACGGTCAGTGTGTGAACGGGTGAGGGAGGGTGAGGGGGTGTAGAGGTCCCCCTCCTCCCCCTCCTCTCCCACCATTAGCTGACATCCCCTCCTCCTTGGGCCAGAGAACAATCATCCTGGCGTCTGATACTTCCTGCCCGGCAATAATTACCCCACCTAATTAAAACTTAATTGCTGGCCTCTCCGACCGCCATCTTAAATGAGCAATGGGAGCCGGGGCGGGGGCGTACGCCTGCTGGGATGTTTGTGTGGACGGTAAATTGGTTTATCCCTATCAGATTCCTGAGTCCCTGGCCCCGTGCACACCACGGCCCCGCTCTGCTGCAGCAGCTTAATGTGATGGAGGCCTAATGAGATACACCGCTCTGTCCTCGCTGCTTTAAAACACATCCACCGCCACGGCCGGACGGCGTGGAGCGGAGAGGACGTCTGTACCGACAGGTCGATGATGAAAACTTTAACTTATGAAAAGAGAAAGAAAAGCAGCCGACAGGGGAGGAGAGGGGAGGAGAGGGGGGAGAGATAAGGAAGTTAGGATTCATGGCCCCACTGCAAAATCATCAGGGGTAAATGAAAGAGGAAATGCTGCGTTAATCGCTATGGATTCTCATAATTGTTACGATTAAATTTCATAATTGACTAATGGCCAGCTGCGGCTTGCATTACACGCAGGATAAATACATCACATTAAACATGCAAGCTGAGAGGAGATGGCTGGAGATGGATGGACAGATAGGACGCGATGGATGAAGAGCTGGATGGAGCGATGGATGGAGTGACACATGAACACACATGTTCACTACGTCTCCGTCCGAGGACGCCGTCCTGTCGTTGTATGTGACACAGGTGGCGACTTCTTGTCATGAAACTGTTAAGACTACAATGATTTACGGTTCACTGGAGCAGCTACGTTGCTGAAACAAAGGAACAAAGTTAGATAAGTTATCTGAGGAGGCTAAATTAGTGAGCTAACGTAGCCAAAGTAGTTAAATTAGCTCAAGTATCAAAGTTAGCTCAAGTATATGAGCTAACGTAGCTAACGGAGCCAAGTTAGCTGAAGTATTTCAATTATATCAGGTAGCAAAGTTTGCTGAGTGGATCAATAAGACAAGTCAACTAATGTAGACAAGTAGTTTATAGATAGTTTGAATAAAGTATCTGACTCATCTACCGTGTCCCAGTCATCATCTAGTACCTGGTCGTCTCTGTCCAGGTGGAGACTCGTCTGTCTGTCTTGTTTCTCTGACACGTGATGCTACAACAGTTAGGTAGAGACTGTAACGTAAATATTATAGTGATGTAAACGTGGAGCTCGGACGTCTTGTTTCTCTCAGCTGGACGTTGGTGGATGATGTACAACCAGCTACAGATGGTGGTGATGAAAAGGGCGTAGAGGAGGTGGAGGGTGGCGATGGAGCGGCCTGCCGGAGGTATTAGGATGAGTGCCAGGCTGGGAGCTTTCACTCGCTCTCACCATCCTTCACTCTTGAACTCTTTTTCCGAGGAGAGAAACGAAAGCGAAAACAGGGAGTAAGCGTTTGCGATGAGGAGATAGCGGGGGGTCGGGTGTAGAGGAGGTGGAGGTACGACGGGAACAGAGGAGAAAGTTGGAGGGTGATTAGACGGAGATGACAGGTGACATCCATAAAGGGATTAGGGAGCGGGCCTCAAAGACAGGGTCCTAATCCTGGCTTTGTACAGCCACAGATAAACAGCTCTGCTGATGGCTTGCTCTCTTAAAAAGTGAACATGAGCTACACAAATAACTTCCTAATTCCTCCTTTGTAGACACGAGCGCTCGCTACAACACAAATAAGTTCCCTAATTCTCCCTTTGTACGAGCCGAGGCCGAGACGCACAAAATAACTCCACTCTAGAGGTGTTGGTGAACAGGATGCTCTATAAGAGTCACTGTGGGTGTTGGTGTGTGTGTGTGTGTGTGTGTGTGTGTGTGTGTGTGGGGGGGGGGGGGGGTGTCATCATATGTTACTTCTGGAAAAAAGTTGTTGTTGTGACTTTTGAGAGATTTACATGCTATGAAGTGAGAATTAAAGTGGAAATGAAGTAGTGTTTTTTTTTTTTTCCTTTTTTGACAAATGACGCATACACACACACTCATATAGTAACACACACACACTCAGTTGTCAGTTTGTGGTCTAATTAAGCGTTACATTAAAGACAGAAGGAGTCAAACACACACCACACACACCTGTGCAGCACAGACAGGAAAGACCACCAACTGAAAGTCTGGTTTCCCATGTAGGAGTGTGTGTGTGTGTGTGTGTGTGTGTGTGTGTGTGTGTGTGTGTGTGTGTGTGTGTGTGTGTGTGTGTGTGTGTGTGTGTGTGTGTGAGTGTGAGTGTGTGTGTGTGTGTGTGTTGAGTTAACTACAATAGTTTTATCAAATTTGTGTTGAATCAATGATTGTTAGCGTGTCAATGCTAACGCTAATGTTTACATTTCTCCAAATTAAAACCACATTTCCCTTAAAGCTTCCTGTCACAAACAGCAGCCTGAGGTGAGAAACTTTTCTTACCCTGCCCATTTTAACCACAAAGAATAAACCTGAGAAAAACACTTGAATCATTAACTTAGTTTCTTCTTTAAATCACAACTTCACCTGATGATGTTTTAAAATGTGACTAAATGAAGCATCACTGTGAAGTTGCTTAGTTGTGTGAACGTCCACGTTATTATTTATTATTTATTATTTATTTATTATCATTATACAATAATCCACCTCAGTCATTTTATTTATTATCTGCTGCTGTTGGTTTTATTTTTACAAGTTAGTTAAACTAGTAAATTAAATAATCTTTAATAATCTCCCCCAGACTGTCACCAGTGCCGTGTTTTATAGATTTAAAATGTGTTTCTATGATTTATAACTGATTGGTTTTCAGCTGATGATGTTTATCTTGATGTCTGAAGAACAAACATTTACTGGAACAGTTGGTTTGTCCAGGTTAGCCGTTAGCTTAGCACTACCTCCTCCATGTTTGAGGAATCCTTCAGTTCATGTGTTCACGTTGTTCTTCCTGGTGTCGTACTCCAGGTTACAGAAACAGTTTGTATGAACAGATGAACAGTTTGTTTGAGGCGAAACTGTAAAGTTCATCCCTTTATCCTTTATTATATATTAGCATGCTAGTATATATTATAATGTTAAAATGTAAAACAGCTCAGGATGACATCATGTCCTGAACCAGCCACTGACCTGAAGTTAACCCCATGTTTTTAATGCTAATGTTGCTAACTAGTCCACAGTTGTATTCTGTGGATGCCGTTAGCATTAGCGTCAGCAGCTAGATGTTGTCTGTGCAGCAGCAGTCAAACCAGAGTTAGTTAATTTTATCCGGTGACACTTGTCCAACACTTGCCTCCACCCAGACGATGAGGGAATTGAACCGACAACCTCCCGGTCAGACCGTTTCTAGTTAAGTCGCATCGCTGTGATAATGAAGGTGAAGACTTATCTGTGATGGGCGCTCGCCTCCCTCTGGCCTTTTCTTTCTTTCGTCTAAATGTATTCACGGTCAGAATCTCGATCTATTTCACACTCAGCCTTTCATCGCTCTCCATTACCTGGTAATGAACACATCCTGCTCTTTCTTCTCTTAACTTCATGTAAATTCAGCCGACGTCTCGTCGCCGTGACTCTGTGAAGGCGTCTGGTTAATGACTTCATCTTCTCTCTGGAGATTCGTCCCCTGAAGCCGGAGGCGGAGGACGTCTTCACATCTTTTATTTAACAAAAGTACTGGGACAGTAACGTACAAATTTATATTAGTTTAAGCAGCAGAAATGACTCAAGTTAAAGGAAAAAGGCTGAAATATTATAATTTGTGATGATATTAGATGATTATTAGTGAAGTGAAGGTGTGAAAGCAGCTGCTTGGAGACACATTAACGTGAAGTGAAACGTTTGGACCAGTTTGGATCTGGAGGTTTGGTCTTTAATCTAAAGGTCGACAGTTTGTGTGAAAAGGAGACGCTGACGTGTTGTTGTTGTGTATCATTCACATTGTTTAGTTTGATTGTTGTCCTGATAAATGTAGCATCTGGTTTATGGTTTATTTTATTTTTTGTTGATTTTTTATCCAGAGTCTGAAAAGGTCAGAAACTGATGTGTCTAAACTCAAAATGTAACAAAATAAACCGAAATATTAAAAAGTTGTAACAAGAATGAAAATCCCACTGATTTTGTTTATTATTAATAAAATCTCATCTTCTTTTGACAAAATGTGCAAAATAAAACCTTTAAAATCAAAGTGAAAAGACATTTCTACAGATTAATGTTAATTAATTGAATTATATCTTATGATCTGAGCAGGTTTTAATGTTTAATATGTTTAACAGGAGATGAAATGATGAAGTGTTTTTATTGAAGCAGAAACAGGTCAAACATCAACACTGACACAAGTTGAGTGAGTGGGAGTGAGTGAGAATAAGAACTAAATAAATATAAATATAAATGTGTGTATCAGTGCTGTTACCCCCCCACCCCCACCCCCCTCCCACCCTAATAATCCACTAATCCTGTTTATCATCAGCTCGTCTTAGAGACGATACATGAGAGAATCTGGCTCCATGTGCTCGGCTCAGATACTGTAGAAATACACATCTCCATTTCTTCATTTCTCTCCACAGTTTTTTTTCCGTCCTGCTCTTGTTACACATCTGTTGTGCAGTTACACATCACAATCCCACATCAATGCTCGGCCTCTCAGAAACGAGGCTGCAGCGTTTCTTCTTTTTTCTCCTCTGAGTCTGAAGAGTTTTAGCTCCTGCAGCTTAAACACTTTCTCCACTCGACTCCTCGTCACTTTTATAAGCAACAAATTCACATATTTTCTTTTGGGACGCTAGAAGTAAATTTAGGACCAAACTTCTTCTCGGTAAAGGACGTTTTGTTGAACGATATCGTCGTCTGAAATAGGAATATGAGGTGTTAGTGCAGATGATCCCGGCTTCGGTTGCTAAGCGGCCAACAAATCTATATTTGTCATGTTTCTCCTTTAGGACGCTGATTCCTCTAAGTTGTAACTGCAGCCATAATCGCTGTTTCTGCTTTTAAAAGCTAATCTGCAGCTCTTCAACAGGGTCAGCGTCTGGCTGCAGAGCAGGTTTGTTCACGTCTGGTGTTGTGGAAGCTGGAGGACAGAAAGGAAACGCTTCAGTCTGATAAAAGACAACGACGAGTCTGTTATCACGGCGACTTTCAGCTTCACGACCCGGAGATGTGTAATGAGGCAACAGCGTGTGAAACAAAACACTGTGTCAAGTATGTCGCGTTTTGAGACGCACTCAAGTGTTAAAGTGAAGAAAAGTCTCTGAAAACAACAGGACTCAGGAGCAGGAAGGTTTAAAAATACTGAGAATAAAGTTCAGTTTCTGGCCTCAGAAGTTTGTCACTTTAATTTCACATGTTGCTGTGATTCATCACCTATTATTTCCAGTGTTTACAGCCATGCTAGCAGCGATGCTAACATGTTAGCACGTGAATGTTTACCAGGTAAGAACCTCAACGTGTAGCTGGGTCAGGGTTAGGGATGATGTGTGTCTGGACTCTTTTACTCCAACTCTAGTTGTTGACTTTTGTTAACGTGCTACTTCACACCAACCTGTTGTATCATCAGTTCATCGACCGACGTTTCCTGCAGCTTTAAACTCGACGCAGAAGAATACGACACTTTAAAATGTGTAATTTCAACAACAACGCTGCTCTTAACTTGAGTGTTTGACAGAGTCCCTGTCAGATTAAAGCTGCTCTCAACTCCACCTCTAATTAAGGTGAGTGACGTGTTGGCAGCAGGTGAAGGTGTTTAGTCTCTTTATCTGTTGCCACCATCAAAACCTGCTTCATGACAAATTACATCCTCAACTTGACCAGGACAGATGGAGCTGGAGATACAAGCTTTTCTACCGTCGAGATGAGGTTTAGACAGAGATGAGGAGTTTTCTTTAGTAATGTGTTTTCTCTTAACGCTGCTTTGATTTCACACTGAGCGCTCTCAGAGGCCAGAGGCCTCGGCGGCGGCGCAGAGGTCCGGTCCCTCCACCGGGGGGCCGATCCATTTCCTGAGTCCAGGAAAGACCACTTCTCTGAGGAAACTCCACGGCTTTGGTTTCTCTCATTTCCTCCCGTGACTGCTCCTGGTTGGAGAGCAGGAATGTAACGGGAAGATCCTCGCTGCTGCGCCGCGTCAGGACGGAGGCTGGAGACATGGAGGAGGTTTTAGAGGTGGAGGTTTGAGGCGTGGTGCAGGAGGAGGAGGTGGAGGCTCGGCCTCCATCGACATGTCTACTCAGTTGCAATTATGCTTCTGAGACACTTTCTAAAGTTTAATAAGTGAAAAGGAGAAGGCGATATGGTGTTAAATGCAGCACATGGACCATCTAAGCTGACATAACCCTATTACACACACACACACATACACACATTCTTGGACACACACACACACAGTAATTTCCTCAGATGGCCTGTAATCTCACAGGCCTCCATCTCGGAGGCTTAGCCCAGTGGACTGGTGCAGCCGCTGCCAGCTCTCTACCCAGGGCAGGGGGCCCGAGGAGGAGGAGGAGGAGGAGGAGGAGAAGGAGGAGGCAGCCTGGAGGAGCCCCACATGGATTGTATTTGGGAGCCTGAGGCATGAAATGGAATAGGTTTAATCTGTTATCACCTGCAGGGGAGCGTCAGGCCACTGACAGACACAGCGGCTGAGGTGGAGCTGTTGAGATGGGGATGAGGATGGAGGGATGTGGGGGTGGGGGAGGTGGAGGAAATGGTGGGGGGGTCAGCACACCTCGGTCCTCTCTGGTAAATGAAATATCAACCGCTACAGACGGAGACTGATATTAGTGTAATTTCACCTCCTCTTCTTCCTCCTCCTCCTCTTCTACTCTGAAGATTCAACATGAATCACGTTAATGATGGAAATGAAACTTTTCCTGCTCATACGTGTTCATGTGTTCACATGTTCACGTGTAAACACAATAATTGTCTTTACAACACGTTAATTCATCTGCTCTAATCTGCGTCCTGATCAAAACCTTTAATTTAAGATGAGTTTTCAGTCCCTTTGTTCCGTGACATCTTCATATTTAAGGACCATGATCTCAACTGTTTCTAGTCCTGAAGCTAACACGCTAACATGCTAACATGTTGCACGTTCAGACATTTTCTTCCTTAACTAACTCTTATTATGTGACTTTTCTCGTCAGTTAGCATGCTAACCACCTAATCCAGTCTGTCTGTTAACTGTGACGTGATGTAAACTGTTGTTGAGACGTTTAAACTACAAACCAGAGACGTTGTTGACGCCACAGGAACCAGTTTATAGTCGGTCGTTACTGTGAACAAGAAGCTCAGTCTCATCAAAAATAGTGAAAGAATTTAAAAACATACAAACGTTAGAGGGTTAGCAAAAATTAAGAGATTAAAATCTGTTCACTTAAGTAGATTAAGTCTTAGAGACGCTCATAAATACGAAGGATCGTGAGATAATTAACAGGATTTATTCTCTTTTTGAATATCAATGAAATGATGTGTATTTTAAAAGACTCAGGAGATCACAACGTTACAACGTAACAGATTGATTCTTTATTGATCCTGTCGGGTTCTTATTAAACTCCAGCTTCAGTGTTTCTCTGAATGAATCTCCTGCCGTTGGTCTCAGTTTGTAGTAAAACACATGAAGTTGTAGTTTTTAGACGAAGCTGACATCTCCTCAACCACAGTTTCCTGTGAAGGAATGAGAGACCGAGAGGTCTCGCTGTTTTCGCTCAGGGGGCGTTTTCTTCTTGTTTTTGTTAAAAGCCGCTGTCGAAGTTTTTGAAGTGGCTGAGCGTCTCAGCTACTGTACTGAAGACGACATGAAGGAGCACGAGTGGGTTGAAGGTTACGACGTAGAAACATCAGTAAACTGGGGCAGGAGGAGGAGAAACGTTGGGAAATCGAGGCTCAATAAATAAAATCAACGTCTGATTCTTCACAACAAACGTCTTCAGATGTAATTGCTCTTTTTGTCACAGACAATAAACCACTTCCCCTCTAATAATGTTTGACTTCCTGATTCATATCTGTTTGTTGTTTTGGTAAAAATAGTGCCGAGTGGCACATTCGAGCCTTTTTTCTTCTTTTTTACAAAGCCAGTCATTTTTCGGTTTAAGCCGACGTGGCTCTATAAATAGGTGTGGTTGGGAGGTTCATATTCATCCTACGCATATTTACAACCTGCGACTCTTTACCCACACACATTTTAAACACTCACACACTGCTCCACTTTACTGACAAACCCACGCCGACACAAACAGATGTGACACTAAATATTCCACTTCACACTTTCTGTTTGTTGTTGTTGTTGTTGCACTATATTGTCATCACTTTTAAAGGTTCACGACACAAAAAACCGTCAGTTTGTCACTTGTAAGGGTGAAAACCTTCGAGTCCAGAGAAGCTGAGAGAAAACAGGATCCTGATGGTACGAGGCGGCCAGCAGAGAAAGAGGAAGTGGTGGTCAACCAGGCGTCCTCCGCCCGACAAACTAACATCGCTGATGTTTCTGTCCAATGTCCAACGATCTCACGGCGTCGCTCCGGCCTTCAATGGCGTCACCTGACGTCGACGCTGCCGCTCGTTGTTGTGATTTCAATCAGCTCCGTGTGATTGGACCATTAGACGATTAAACACGATGGCGTATTTTGGCTCGAGTCACTGTGAACCTGTCAGTCATAAAACTAAACGCTGATCACATAATTAGACAATCAGCTGCGATGTCCGTTTGTTTTGGTTCACATAGAAACTTCGTCTGAAGGGACTTTATCTAAACCACACGTCAGCACCAGAGAGGATGATGGGTAATGAAGCCAGCGGAGGTTACGGAGGGCAGCGATGATCCGCTGCCGCCCGCCGGGAAAATGGACGACTATAATGTTACAGTAGCTACGACGGTATCAGCTCTCACGTTATCAGCGTCCAGATCGAATGAGGAAACCCCGACCGACAACGAGATTAGTCAGTAATCAGATGAGACGTGATACTCGGAGCATACGGTCGCTGGAGACCGGCAGGAATGTAGACGCAGGTACACGAAAAAAAAAGAAAATATCTGCTAGATCCTCAGCACGACGTTTCCTTTGTGTTTGTGTCTTTCAGCTGTTGAAGGTTTGAACTCTGGTTGGATGATTAATGAGGCAGACGTCCAGTTTAAATACACCAGCGTCTCCACAACAACTCACTGTTTTCAGCTGCGTTACCAAGTCACTGACTCAGAAAATCACCGGAGTTTGGCTCAGATGAGACACGATGAAGTTTATCTTTTCATATTTTTTAAATCCAGTCACAAAGTTTAAAGGAAGAAGCTCCATTAATGAAAATGCCGGTGTCAGATCAGAATCAGAGCAGGAAATATTTCATTAGTCCCTGAGGGACGTCAGGTTTCACAAAACAAAACGGATCAAATGTAAGAAAATGATCCTCAAATACTGACATAGAATAAAACAACGTACAAGTATCAGTACATGTCAGTTTAAACTTATATAAAGACATGTCCACACACATTTTACTGAAACAGAAATGGAAAATATATAAATCTAAATGTACAAAGGAACATGAAACAACTAGAGATAAAAAGTCTGATGTTCAACACCTTTAATGTTCAGGTTTGTTGGATCAGACTTTTTCTTCATCAGTTCATGTCAAAATGATTTTAATTTTAGTAACGTTACTATTCAATCACACCTCATACTCACAGTAAAACCTTTAAACGAATGTAAGATAAATAACTGTTACAACCGTGTGTTAATGTGACGGTCTGAGGGAGGAGTCGTCACGTCTGACCACCGCAGAGACGGACAAACTTCCCACGATGCTTTTTGGTAAGATTCAGTGAAACACGCTCAAGTTTAACCAACAAACTGCGGCCCGACAGGTTAACGTGTTTCATGTTCTGATCATATTATATAAAACAAATATTAACTAGTTGAGGAGGTCAAAGCCTCAACAGCTTCCTGTTGTATAAACTAACGTTTCCTCGTCTCCTTCTGTGTTTTAAACCTTTAGTTCTTCGTTCTTCTTTAAAGCAAAACACACTTTAACCACTTCCTTGATGCTGCGCCAACAGACACATGATTAATGTCCCATTCCCTCGCCGTGATGTCATCAAGTCATCAAGTCATGATGTCATGACGGTGGAGTGCTGTATGTTACATTATATTATAATACATTATATTGTAATATATTATATTTTATGTTTTATTATGATGTGAACGTCAGAGTTAAAGATGTGAAACATGTAAACAACATTGTTACTGTTGGTGTGATGAGAGCAGCTGCTGACGACAGCGTTTCTCACCGTCGCTGTGTTTGGACTGAAAACATGGCTCAAAGTGTGAGAACGCTGCGTATGTGTGATTAGTTTCTCAGGATAAGAGGATCTGATGATGAGCCAAGTGAACGTCAGCAGTTGTTTGTGGTCACGCAGGTGTTTAGTGACGAGGAGTCGACGGTGTGAAAACGATGAAACCGTCGGCGTCGTGCCAGAGACGACACACACACCGGCGGCGTTTTACAAAGTGAAACAATGCTGACAGTCACTTCTGACACAAATAACACAGTAAACATACACTCCACTGCTGGGTTTTTCCGCAAGCATCGATAAAAATGAAGCGCAGGTTTTCCATCATCAGACTGAGGCGGCGGCGGCGTAACGAGATAAACACGATGCACTTTAACGCCTGAAACATTAGAGTTGCATTCGAGGAAAGTGAGAAGAAATAAACAGTAAAAGTCCCTGAAAGCAACACCAGCTGATAAGCAGCGACTCTAAATCAAACCATCAAAACCTCTATAACGTCGACGCTATATAATTATAGAATGACTTAATCTCATTATGTCATGGTACATTACTAAACCTCGTTAGCCCATTAGCTCCTCGCGGCCCGGGGCGATTAGTCATGGATGGCCCCGCCCTTTCCTGCACTCCCACTCAGTGGGACAGGAAGCAGGAAGCGGCGAGCATGTCAGTCATCCCAGACAGGAAGTGCCTGGGAGATGGCTAGTCTTTAATGCTGCAATTATTGTAACTATTGTTTGGATTGATAATCATGCTCATTACACAGAAACGGTGGGGGGGCTGAAGGGGGTCGCAGGCTGTTAGTGACTAGTTCAGTTTGATGGAGGTCTGACAGACGCGGGTGAAAAAATAAAAAGATCCTGAAGGGGATGTGCACCGCCGCTCGGCTGCATGGGAACGTTGTTTGTTTCACAGGAGGTTTGGTTTTGATCTGAGTCTCTCAGAGTAATTATGTGGACGGCTGCTTCGACGGAGACGAGCCGAGGTCAGGATAGGACAAGAACCGCAGAAATACACTGAACGTCCACAAATAAAATAAAATACAGAGAATATCCAGCAGACGACCGCGATCTGACCATCGCTTCCTGCTTCGACTTCCCTCTTCCTCTAAAACGTGTTTTCATCCGTTCACCTTTTCTTTGTCTCAACTGATCTGAAGACGAATCATCAAAGTCACAGAGAAGTTGACAACTGAACCTGAACTTTACTTCGACGACGACGACTCGTTTTACTCAAAACACCAGTTATACGTTACTGGAAAACTGTTTTAAAGCTTTTTTAAATGTTAAGTCTCATTTCTGTTTGTCAGATAAGAAGCTATATCTTAGCTTATCTTAGCATAAAGACTGGGAACAGATGGAAACAGCTAGCCTGGATTAGCATAAAATGTGGTTTTATGTGGTTTTCACCCAAAACAAAGTACAACAACAAGTTGTGGTTGTTAAATAAATTTGTGAAAATTTAGTCAGCTCTGGATGCTAAGCTAGCTGCATGCTAAGTTAGCTGTATGCTAAACTAGCTGTATGCTAAATTAGCTGTATGCTAAGCTAGCTGGACGCTAAGCTAGCTGGACGCTAGCTGTAGCTTTGTGTTTGGCGTCTCCTCGGTAAGAAAGTGAACAGACAAGTTTAGTTTACTCTGAACAAGTTGAGTCTTCACCTTTCAGCTGAAGTTTTAAGGAATAAAAACAAAAAAGACTTTTCTTTGTAACTTAACTTAGTTATATAAAGTCCTACTGATGTAACATTCACCGTAGTGTTTACTGTCGTCGTGTTATTGTTTAAGGTCCGACCAGTCGTAACTGATGGAAACCACCGCTTGTGACCAGGAAATAAAACACGTAAGGAGGCGTAAAGAAAACAAACATAAACTGACGGAGAATAAACTGGAAATAGAAGTGTAACTGAAGCTGTAGTGACACGGCTTCATGATAATAATAGTGATTATAAAACTAAACTGGATGAGCTGCTTTCTCTGCCAAGTTGAGTTTTAACAGGGAATCACACCTGCTCATTATCGACAAGCTGGTGATTTCTGCTACGCAGCGTTTTTAACCGACGGACAGGGATATGTATAAAACATATAAAATATCTAAAATGTATGAAACATAGAAAATATATAATTCATAAAACATATGAAATATATGAAACATATAAAATATATAAAATATGTAAAAGGTTAAAACAACACACAGGATTGATTATAACAACTGTCACTGGTTGAAACCTTTTATTTTTAACCTGTTTCATACAGATTCTATTTAATATGATCATTTTTAATCATATTATTCATTCATTTACTTTTTTTAAATGAAACTGTGACGTATTTAAAATGTTTAAGTGTTGGTTCAGTTCCACTGTATTTTACAATGTAGAAACATTTTTTTTGTTTCTCTTCTCGTTTCACTCAACCAAAGCGTGAACATAGTTCACATTCCTACTGTTTTTTTTTAAGGAGGAATATTTAAGGTACTTTCCCCCCCGACATTCAGAGAAACAGGCCTGTCCAGTTACACACACACACACACACACACACACACACACACACACACACCTTCTCCACGTGCTCGGCCTTTTAACAACAAGAAAGGAGACATTAACCTTTGACCTCTGCTCTAATCCTGGGACCTGCTACTGTTCCTCACATTGTTTCCTAATTGTGTCTGTTTTTAACAGCTCCTCCGTCTTAATGCTGCTGTAAAACACACCGATGAGAAATGAGTGTCTTCACTATAAGAAGCAGTTTGTTTCCTGTCACACTTTAATATGATAAAAGTGTGAATCAGAGAGGTTCGGGTCCATGTGTCTGGTTCTGTCTGAACATTTTCTTTCTTTAACTTGTTTTTCTGGATGTTTGTCATTTACTATAAACACTTTGTTTCTTGTGAATCAGATATGATCCATGTCCTGATTCACAAACTTCAGACTCTGGTTTAGTGTTGTGATATTTCTACGTTTGAAATCAATAAATTATGCGTGTTAATTCTTCTTTACTTGTTGAAAACTGCAGAGAGTTTAGAGATGAATGAGACAGAAGAATGTCTTTGATAAACACTGAAGGCCTCTGGGTAAATGAGCTTATTAGGAACAAACACACACACACACACACACACACACACACACCACTGGGGGGGGGGGGTGATTACAGGGGTCCATTAGCCCCCCGGGGGCTGCTCCATTCACACACACACACACGTCAGTGGTACTGAGGTATTTACATCATTAACATGACTGAGACTGAGCAGTTTGTTTAGTCCTGCTGGGCCTCGTCCTCACCCCCTCACCCCTCCCTCACAGAGACCGGTCTGACCAGCTCGGTCCAGTCCAGCGACGTGGTCTGGTCTGTCTGTGGACATTACAGGTCTACAGGTCTGTCCTGGTCCCAGTCAAACCAGGTCTTCACCCTCCTTTGATTCAACTTCTTTATTATTCAGAGTTTCACATGAAAGAGTCCAGTTTTACAGCAGCTGATCCTGATCCTGATCCTGATCCTGTTGATCATCATGTTGATTCAATTTCGGTCCAGATTCTTAAAAACCTTCACTGGTTCTTAACTTGTAACGCTCATGTGATTATTTGACATTTTAACCAGGAAACGTCATCAAATATCCACAAGAAGTGAAATTCACCTGAAACAAAAACTACAAATAAATTAAATCTAATAAATCTAATAAACACAAAATAAAATAAAATTTAACAGAAAAATGATTTATGAATAAAAAATAAAAAATTCAATGAGATAAAATAAAACTGGGTGAAATTAATTAATCAATTAATTAAAGATACTAAAATAACACATAATTTAAAATAATTTAAGAAACATAAAAATAAATCTATTTTAATTAACGATAAACAACATGAACATGTAACTCTAATAATATGAAGAAAATATTGTTTGTCCAATACAAGAAATATTATTTTTGATTTATTAGATATTAAAAAAACTTTCATAATATTTCATGAAACTTGTTGAAACTGGTTGTTACATAATGATGAACAAAGTCAACACATATAAATATAACAACAACAATTATAATAATAGTTTTTATTATTATTATTACAGAACAGAACCGAGCTGTAAGAGGTTTAAACTAATGATCTTTACTGTTGAAAATAATAATAAATGTAATGTTTAGATCAGAATCAGCCACTTCACTGCATCAGTCACAGGACCAGTAATATAAATGATACATTAGATGTGTGTTAATGTAAAGTTGGGCTAAAGTAAATAACAGGAAATGAAAGAAACAGAAGTTAAATGTTTTAGTTTAAAACAACAAAGAGTTTGATCAAATGAAATATTTTTTCTAGAAAAAAGAAGAAATGTTTTTTATCGAAACACTGAAACATTTAAATGACGTCGTTCAGTAAAAGTTTCTCTGATATGAAACAGAACAAACATCAAACTGAGTTTTATCTCCACAATATACGAGTCTAATCCAGTTAAACACACGGAGTTACGAGGCCGTAAACGCCTCAACGGGCAGCTTCACACACACACACACACTCACTCAGGGCCATAAAGGCCTCTGTGGCCTCCTGCCCTGTGTGACGGCCGTTAGCGTGTTGGCTGTAGAGGTCGTAATCAGTGACCTCTACAGTAGAGCATCAGGCTGAATGAAGCGGCTGTAAACCAGCGTCGTCACTGTACTCGGCTGTAAAAGGCCTCAGCTGATTGGCCTCATAAACACACATGAGGGTCTCTATCAGACGCAGGAGCAGGGACAGATGGAGCAGAGATGAGGAGGTGCAACAGAGTTTAATTAAAGCAGGAGTCATCAACAGATGGAGAGGAGTAACCTCCTTCATCCTGGTCCCACTGAGGGTTACACTGCAGGAACGCCAGCGTGTGTGTGTGTGTGTGTGTGTGTGTGTGTGTGTGTGTGTATGATAAGCACACGCTCCCCTGGGTGAGAGCTTGAGTGATCTAACAGGGGCAATTAATTTGTTTTATATACGATTTAACTGGTAGCGGCGCTGACAAAGGAGAGAGTCCTCTGGGAGCTCTGAACGCTCTCTGATACAAACCAGACCACAGGGGAGATGCACAATCACGATGCCCATTTACACCCAGCTTTCATCTGGATGTCGCCGTGGTGCTGGAGCCACATGTAAACTCATTTCCCTCCATGAATATGTAATGGAAACTGATGAGGCTAATGACTTGTAGAGGTGACCTACTTATTTACTCTGAAGAAAACAGAGAATCTGAGTCTTTCATCAACAGGAGATGATTATTTATGTGCAGGAGATGATGGCGATTCTCCAGAGACGTCGTCTCATTTCTACCTCAACGTCTCTATGAGGACGTGACAACGTGACCTTTACCACAGGAAACATGCAGGTTCCTGCCAAGTCTTGATTTAAAAAACAAAAGGAGAAACAATTGTAAAAAGATTTAACGGTTTTCTGATGATATTTAGTTGCATGTGAAGCAGATTGAACTGTAACAACATCGTTGTTTTGGTAAAAACATCAGTGAACTCGAGGAACTTGAGTAAATCCAACGATTTTAAAGTTAAACTTGTTGTTTTCCTGGTTCAGATTAATTATTTTAGTGTTTCTGATTGTGGTATTGATCAGTCTGGTTCATCGACTGATCGTCTGAGCAGCTCATATCAGCTCATATTTATGTTTGATTCAAAGATTTAATCCACAAACAGATAAAAACAGACCAGAAAACTAAAACCACATATTTATTATTGAGACAAATCGATGTTGAGGAAGTAACTAATTTTAACCAAAAACCAGAACGAGGAAACTCTGTCATCAAACCACCGCTGACCCACGTCAGTAAGAGACGTCTGCTGGTTGTTACACTGACGAACTCAAACATAATAAATGAGTGAATCTTTCCTCTGGACGGGTTTTATTCTCCTGCGGTTCAGTTTAACTGTTTTTATAAATGTGTCTGTCGTTGTTTCTGATCATATCCACCCCAGGATGTTGGTCCTGGTCAAGGTTACCGACGAGAGGAGTCACAGTCTGACCCTTCAAATTAATGTGTTAACTATCCCTCATCAAACCCTTTTCACTCTCCAGCTCCTCCTTCCTCCTCCATCACCCAGCAGCAGGTTTATCAGCTCATCAGTCCATATTGGTCTCCTGAGAGTCCAGAGCGGTGGGAACCAGGACCCAGACCAGGACCCAGAGAGTCTGGTTCGATGACGAGGAGGATGAGTCTTTTTAAAAACAGCTGGATCCACAGAGGTGGAGGCTGCAGATAGTGACGAGTCTATTGTGTCCTGACACTAATTAAAATTAAAAAACAAGCTGCGGTGGATGATAAGAGCGGTGTCAGTGTCACCGGCTGCAGATACAGAGAAGAGACAGCGACGGGACAAAAGGACGAAGGAGACGAACCGTGGGAATTAACGGGATAACGAAGAGGAGGATGATTTAAAGAACGATAACCGTGTTTCACAGTGAAAACGCTTTTTTAATCATCAACGTCGTCATCGTCCTGTTACAGCCGATGTTTCCTGGTCACAACGAACAAACAGGAACTGTAGTGAGTTAACACAGCGACTGATGATGACGCAGCTTCATCACGTCAACAACTTCACACTGAAAGAAAGAAAAGCAGGTTCAGGTTGAAAATGACCGTTTGATCAACTGAAGAATAAAACGTGTGTAAATAAAACTAAAATAAATAACTTTAGATTGTTAAAGTTGAAGAGGAGCTGATTTAATGTTTCTGTTCTCTTTACATCAGATTTAACAATGACAACATCTCTGAATCATTAAGAGATTTATGTTTTATGTTCAATAAAAACCACAAAAACTAAAAATATCTTGTATCTGCAGGAAGTTGTTAGTTGTTAATACCATGAAACATTTGGTCACAATGACCTCAAAACCTTAAAAACTATAAATATTCATATAACTGATGATCCAACATTTCTGTTGTGATCTTTGACCTTTGACTAAAATATAATCATTTCATCTTTGAGTCACTTCAACTCTTCAAAAGTTGAGGTGAAAAGGAGAAAAGTGACGGTCAACATTTAAATCTAAACCAGCAGCCGATCAGGTTCCAGTCTCTTTTTAATCTACAACCCCCCACCGCTGTAAAAGTCTCAATGAAAATGTTTTGAGTAAGAAAAGGTGCGTAAGAGAAAGTGTCTGTTCAGGAAAAACTGCGCGCTGCAGATATGATGTTGAGGAAACACGAACTCTCCTCCCTGGAAACGTTCATCAGACTTCAGCCCGGTTTCACCCGCCGGTTAATGAGGCGAGGGGCCAAGCTGATTGGATGCTTGGACGCCCGGGTAAATAACACCTCAGGAGAAATACAGAAGGAAATTAATCATCATTCATCATTCTGAATCATTTCTATGTAATTATACGCTGAGAAAAGGATGAAAGCATCTGTCAAGAGAGCGAATCCACCCCACCCGTAATCAAGACAAAAAACAAAACCATTGAAAAAAGGTTGAAATGTGTCGACGTGAAGTGGTTCGACCTTCAGCGACGTGTGAAACAGTCCAGAGGTTTTTGGCATATTTGCTAAACGACATTAAAGTTAGAAGAAGAAACAGAGGCAGCAGATTAACTTTCCTTTTATGCCTCTGATTTACAGCTGTGTGTCAGCTTCGATGAAGGAATTTAATATAAAGTGATCTATGTTTGTTGGCAGAGACGTGAAGTGACGAAACGTTTGACCTGAGCAGGTAGGTTTCCATTCCTGCACCTCGCTGCTGCACAGAGACCCGTGTTCATGCAGATTCATCTGCTGCTGTTAAAACTGCATCGTGTTGTTGTTGGTTTGAACAGTAAATGTCTGCACGCGCTCAGTAGCGTCTCCTGCATCTCTGCTGGTTACACACTGAAAGACAAACTCCACGTAAACCTCAGTGTTTGTCCATCGCTGAGAGACATAAACTCAGACCTGTCACCTTTATCTGCAGCTGACAGCATCATCACGCCATCAAACCACCATCTCACTGCTGCCGCCGCCATCACAACACCATCACGCCACCATCACGCCACCATCACGCCACCATCACGCCACCGCCATCATCAAACCACCACTGCCACCGTGGCCGCTGCTGCAGTGTGTGTGAACACAACACGACTCAGCAACCAGGGAAATGATGCTAACATTAGCTCAGCTCTGCTACCGAAGCTCTTGAGCATGTGAAGAGGCCACAATGCAACACACACACACACACACACACACAACACACACACTCAAACAAACAAACACACAGAGATTAAATCTGGGCTGGCTACTGCTGGCCTCTCACTTTGATGAGCCAAGGAGCCAAGAGTCTGGGTGCTGGATTAAGATGGCTGATCTAGATCACACACACACACACACACACACACACACACACACACTTGTTCCCCAGAGGGGTTAACCCTGATCCCCTATTCATTTACATTGAGTAGTGTTTTTTTCTGAGGTGAACACAAAGACTCGCCCCACAATGGTTAAAAAAATCCACCTTTGAGATTAGCAGCAGCATAAACACTCAGTCATCTGAGAGCAGACCTTTCTCTCTCCATCACACAGCAGGACACAGGCCTCCTTTAGTTTAGAGCTTGTTAATAAATTATATTGAGGGTCTAAAGGAATGATGCATATTATTAGAGCCGGCGGAGGCTTGTATGACGGGGCTGTGTAGCGTTACACTGCGGAAAGCTCACTCGATTCTTACGGCGCCGCATTGTTTATGGAAGCCGACACCGCAGCCCATTCAGGAAAAAGTGATGGAGAGTGGATTAATTCAGGAGGATTCGTGGCTTCAAGCATCACCTTTTCCATCTGTGTTAACCAGAGGACTGTTGAGGAGAGATGTAGCGTTTGATACGAGGCCTGGTGATGATTAAACTGAGACCAACACCAGGTCTTCAGGACCAACTCACTAAATGTTGAACAATCAGCGTCCTGACCTCAGTTTTTTATTTTGTTTTTATTGGAATAAAACCAGTCTGTTTCAGGGGAACTCACCTAAAAACTTCATACGTCAGAAAGTATTTAAAACAAAGTGAAGAGCAACAGTACGACCTGTTGACGTGTCTCTTCAATCATTTGATGAATCTGACAGAACAAGTTGTAGCAAGATGCAACGTGATGTGAAGTAGAAAGCGTTCAAGTGTTCAAAGGTCACAACTCTCCGAGTGCTGGTTCAGATTAAATCCTCACGATCCACAACTTCTCACAATAAACACTGTGAATGTGGCGTTAACGTGTGATGGTTTTAGAATGAAATAACCACAACGTCAGTCAGTGACTTTCTAACAACAGTAAGAGAAACAAAAGTATATTTAGTTTCATGACACAGTTTGATTTGTCAGATGTAACATGTCCACGCTCCTCTGACAGGAAACATCCACAGGTCTGTCATTAAGAGATTTAGAAATAAAACAGCTGCATCAACACGAGGAACCAGTTAGCAGAGAAGAAAGGATTATCTGAGGTGTATTTGACAGTAACTGAGCAACAGTGTCTGGCGATAAGGCCTGTAGGATTACCACCGAGTATGAGTGAAAGGCAACAAGAGCGCTTAAATATCCACCCGATCCCTCGCTCACAGACACACTGAGGAGAAACTCACACCAACACACCAATCACTTAAACAGCCACATCTGTAATTAGCCATTCTGGCATCAGGAGGAGGAGACTCGTCTCTGGGACTCAGCAGGTGGAGTTGAACTCCACTAAATATATATATATATATATATATATATATATATATATGATCATTTTTTAACAAACTAACAAACTTTAATTTAATTCATCATTTTTATGCGTGTTAGTGAAGATTAATGTGATGATTTATTGAGATGAAGCGTTTCAGATGGTCACTGACCAACATTGGACATTTCTGCTCTAAACTGGACTGTAGCTGAAGATGGTTGAGGTTGAACATGTAGTTTTGTCAGTGACGAGGTTGTGGAGTGTGTCAGGAGGATGAAAGAGTGTTGGAGGTTTGTGAGGTCCCTGAAGTCCATAAGTGGGTCTTTTACTAGACTGTGGTATTAACGAGACTTCAGGACCGTTGAGGAGGATTCACTGTTTGATGTGAAGCTCCTTCAGGTTGTTTTACAGCGTTAAGGGTTTCTGATGGTCATTGAGGGGCTCTGTGTGTGTTTTTGGTCAGTGAGAAAGTTGCTGAATGGGTCAGAAAGTTACAGGAGTCTCTGCTCTTCAGCTGCTTGTTCTTGTCGTTTATAAGGTCGTAGACGTTTCAGGAGGTTGTAGTGACGGAGCCTTTAGGGGATTTCAGAATAACTTCATGGTTCGTGTCACATTATTAACACACTTTGGTTTCACTTCCTGTTAATGTAAAGCTTCAGATACTGCGTGTTTCCCTCCTGGTTGAACTTGGTCGAAGTGACAGAAACATTCATCATGTCGTCTTCTGAACCATTGACCCTGGAAAGCGAGACACAAAGAGCGAATATCTGAGCAAACAAAAACACGTGGAAGTGGAAATGTAAGTAATCTCCAGACATATAATTTACACAGTGCAACACATACCAACCAACGCAGCGACAACATAGCAAACTTCTCTGGTGTGACTCAACAACAGCCTCCATGTCTCTTATACAAGAGGGTTTTGTTCTCGGTGCAGACTCATCCAGTGCCATAGTGGGAAGAAAGAGGAGTGAAGCAGCAGAGAAAGATGAGACATAGGAAGCGTCTGCCAAGCTCCTCGCACCTCCTCATGGCCCCGAGCATGGATTTAGACGTCCCTCATTGTGCAAGCGTTTCACATGTTTATTGTCCCGCTCAGATACCATTCACTGTCTTCTGAGGCATTAGTCAACAGATTCCTTCATTTACCACCAAAGGAGATGCAAAGAGAGGCAGAAAGACGAGCGGCCGCCGTCAATGGAGACGCTGCAAAATCCAAGTTTGTGAGGATAAAAGCAACAAATTGCAGCCTGTCTCAGTTGCTGTAATTGCTTATGCTTACATGCACAATGACACTGAGCTAATAGTAACGTTGTAAGCCATCAAATTCAGCTCAAATGTGACATGTTATCATTTAACAACAAGAGCGAGCTCCAACTGTAGGCAACTATATCGAGCTGAGCCCTGAAGGTAAAGACAAGTCCTGACTGTTTCCCTCTTCATGCCTGTAAACGCTCTTCATACCGCTGTGGTTATGTACTTAAAGCTTAATGGCATTAACATAAGCCATCTGTAATCACACATGAGCCCAGATACTTTAACACACGCGCTGTCATCACATGTAGGTTTAATGATCCATTTTTTAAAAGTTTCTAAAAATAAAAAAAAAACAGCTAAACGATTATTTAACCTTTGATGTTACTGTAAAAGAAATAAAATATAGTTTTGTTTTGAATGAAGATAAATCTCTTCAGTTTAACGTGTTCAGACGTTTTAGAACAAGTACAAATTTTCTGAGTTTGACCTCAACTGACCTGAACAGAGTTTTAATAGAAGCTGAACTGTTTCTGTCAGTTTATAAAGATGTGACCTGAACCATCTCCACATATCAACCAAACTCTGACAGCAGCTGTTGGTTCTTTTATTTAATGTTTCTGAACAACTTGTTTCTGTTTAGTTTTTACTGACAAAGACAAACTTGTATGTTTGTTCTGTGAAGTCACGACAGCTTTAACTTCACCAACTTCACGTCCTCCGGTAATTTTAGCAGGTGCCAACTTCAGCTCTTTGACCACTCTGCATCTCTAATGACACATAAAAGAAGAGCAAGTCCAAGTCTGTCACAGTTCACGTTAACGTGCTAAAAAAAAGGCTGTTGAACTGTAAAAACTGTGAAGCGGCTGAGAGGAAACGTCACCAGGACAGAGGTGAAAACTGCAGGACTCGATGCAACACTTTGACAGTTTCATTTGTCAGAATCAGAGACGGTAACGTCATCGTGAGATGATGATCAGAAAAAAAAAACAAAAAGAGGTTGTAGAAAAGGAGGGAAACAGACAGATCGTTGACTGTAATTTACCATTAATTTGTCAGTGAGAGTGATTCCCTCTGGAGACCTGCCAGCTCTGCTGTTTCACAGTCACAGTCTATCATTACATCTTTATTAATTCTAATCAAAGCTGGCAGCGCCGACGTGACTCAGACCTCCCTGCAGTCCCGCCAGTCAACGTAGAAACGTTTTATTTCCCAGCATGCTTTGTGTGTTTAACATGAGGTGACTGTAACTTCACGTTATCTTCTGTTAGTGCTTCAGTATCATTTACTTCATATCTGAAGTTTCAGTTTCAGTCATTAATGATGTAATTTCGTCATCACAGTTTTACCTGGTTTCTCTTCATCGTCATTTTTTAAAGACTCCACCTCCACATGTGGTGACACACACTCAGTGGTGAAACAAAAGAAAAACACTAACCTCTGCGGTGAACTGACACTAACCAGAATGTGGTCTCGTCCTAATTTCACTGGGACACAACGAGCCACCGTCACATAACACATACGTCCACTGAAAACACAGAAGACATCAGAGCAAATATCAAAGTGCTCAGCTTTAGACTGTCCTGGTTATTAAATAGACGTACACATAGAGCTGATGAGCTTCCTCTCTGATGACACACGACTTACATTCAGTTCAGACAAAGTTTCAAATGTAACGTTTCGTCAAAGGATAAAGGTCAAACTGACTCCAAGAGAAAAGAAAGTCAACGCTGATGATCATGATGACTTTATTCTTCACTATTTAAATTAAACTTTAAACCTTTAAACTTTCCCTCACTAATTCATTTCAACATTAGTCGATTTCTCCTCTGACACCTTGATACTCTGTCATATTTATCCATCACAATAACAAGACAAATTCATTGTTTTATTATTGTCTGTGCAGCTGACAAGGCTGAAGAACAGTTACGGTGCTTTTAGATTTGTCTGATGTGTGTAAGACATAGATACACTGTGTGTGTGTGTGTGCGTGTTGGCTGGCTGTGTAACAGAGCCGTGGTCGGGCCTGAGTGGTTCTGATCCATCCATGGAGCTGCTTACATCCAGGGCTTCTCGTTTCCACTCAGCGTGTGTGTGTGTGTGTGTGTGTGTGTGTGTGTGTGTGTGTGTGTGTGTGTGTGTGTGTGTGTGTGTGTGTGTGTGTGTGTGTGTGTGTGTGTGTGTGTGTGTGTGTGTGTGTGTGTGTGTGTGTGTGTTTGGCAGCGGGTGTATCCACTGGCAGCAGTCCACCCTCCCCCTCCTCCCCCCTCAGTGTGTCTGTGAGTACAATGGCTGCTGCAGTAAAACAATCCAGACAAAAAAACGAGACTGAACCAGACTCAGTATCTGGATCTGCACCACGGTGTCGTTACAACTGTAACTGTAACCTGTTATAACACTGTTGTTACAGCCACAGTGTTATAACAGGTTACAGTTATAACTGTTATAACACTGTATAGTTGCTGTTGTTTGTTTCATGTTGTTGTGGTTTGTATCATGTTGTTGTTGTTTGTATCATGTTGTTGTGGTTTGTATCATGTTGTTGTTGTTGTTGTTTGTATCATGTTGTTGTTGTTTGTATCATGTTGTTGTTGTTGTTGTTGTTGTTTGTATCATGTTGTTGTTGTTGGTCCTTCAGTAGAAACCATTTCTCGTCTCTTCTTGTGTCTTTCTTTTCACCGTCGTCTCTGGTGTAGAATCCCAGTGAGTCAGTTTCTTCTGTGTAACAAACAAAGTTAAACATGTTGATGGATAAAGAATCAACTAGAAGGAAGTTACAGTGTTTTGTTTTCACTCGGATGTTTGGAGCAGCCTGCTAATTACTCTGAGGTCAACTGATTATTGCTACCGTCTGTTGTTAGGCTCTTGTTGCTGTTGTTATTGTCGCTGTTGTTATTGTCGCTGTTGTATCTTTCAGTTTCTGTTTCATGTCGACTGATCGAGATGTGACTCAACGTTACTGAAACATCGACAGTAACTTGACGTGAAATAAAGAAATACAGATGAACCACAGAATAAGAACCAGACCAGGAAACTTAAATGTAACGTAGCACGTTAACTTGTGAACTTGCATAAATTAGCATCACTCTCTGTGATTATTAATATAATGTTACTTCCTGTTTTAATGAATGAAATCACCAACACGTGTTGAATTAATTTGTGGCTGAGTCACAGACGTGACAGGAACTGTTAGCATCAGTGTTAGCATCAGTGTTAGCATCAGTGTTAGCTTCAATTTTAGCATCAGTGTTAGCTTCAGTTTTAGTATCACTAAGTGAGCAGCATGTTGGTAGTGTTAGCATGTGTTGCTCAATAACAGGTTTGATTAACAAAGAGAAACAAAAACACATTCCCACAATAGCAGGCACTGTGTGTGTGTGTGTGTGTGTGTGTGTGTGTGTGTGTGTGTGTGTGTGTGTGTACAGTATAAACACTGAGACCCGACACACACACACACACACACACACACACACACCCGGCCCTGCAGGTCTGACAGGTAAAGAAGAGGAGCAGAGCGACCTGTCGATGCAGGTACAGAGACATTCCTCGCTTCACCTCCACATCACTGATCTGCTCTTTATTCGTCTGAAACCAGATACACACACATGGTCCTGGTCTCATATTGTCCTGCTCCCATAAAGTCTTGGTCTCAGCTGGTCCTGGTCTCTGATCCTCCTCAGCCTGGTCCAATCTTAGATGTGATGTTTCCTTGTTTGCCGAGCAGATCTCTTCATATTTATCAAACAGACTTGTTCCCTCAGGCTGCTGCTCCACACACACACACACACACACACACACACACACACCCCGGTTACATTAACACTATGACACATTACACAGCTGATAAGATCCTGCTGCTGATAGCGTCACGTTGCTCCAGTAAAAGACGATGGAACGTGTTTTAAAAACGATCAAAGCTTCGCTGGAGTTTTTAAAACAAGTGTCATGTCACATGATGCTGACGGGATGATTTTTAATGCAGCTGAGAAAGAAACTGACATCATCACATCATCACATCATTACAACACTGTAACCTGGAGGCTACAACCAAATGGTTTTAGCTCTTACTGGAGGTTTTGATATTTAAATATACAGGAAGTGTGTGTGTGTGTGTGTGTGTGTGTGTGTGTGTGTGTGTGTGTGTGTGTGTGTGTGTGTGTGTGTGTGTGTGTGTGTGTGTGTGTGTGTGTGTGTGTGTGTGTGTGTGTGTGTGTGTGTGTGTGTGTGTGTGTGTGTGTGTGTGTGTGTGTGTGTGTGTGTGTGTGTGTGTGTGTGTGTGTGTGTGTGTGTGTGTGTGTGTGTGTGTGTGTGTGTGTGTGTGTGTGTGTGTGTGTGTGTGTGTGTGTGTGTGTGTGTGTGTGTGTGTGTGTGTGTGTGTGTGTGTGTGTGTGTGTGTGTGTGTGTGTGTGTGTGTGTGTGTGTGTGTGTGTGTGTGTGTGTGTGTGTGTGTGTGTGTGTGTGTGTGTGTGTGTGTGTGTGTGTGTGTGTGTGTGTGTGTGTGTGTGTGTGTGTGTGTGTGTGTGTGTGTGTGTGTGTGTGTGTGTGTGTGTGTGTGTGTGTGTGTGTGTGTGTGTGTGTGTGTGTGTGTGTGTGTGTGTGTGTGTGTGTGTGTCTGTGTGTGTGTGTGTGTGTGTGTGTGTGTGTGTGTGTGTGTGTGTGTGTGTGTGTGTGTGTGTGTGTGTGTGTGTGTGTGTGTGTGTGTGTGTGTGTGTGTGTGTGTGTGTGTGTGTGTGTGTGTGTGTGTGTGTGTGTGTGTGTGTGTGTGTGTGTGTGTGTGTGTGTGTGTGTGTGTGTCTGTGTGTGTGTGTGTGTGTGTGTGTGTGTGTGTGTGTGTGTGTCTGTGTGTGTGTCTATGTGTGTGTGTCTATGTGTGTGTGTGTGTGTGTGTGTGTGTGTGTGTGTGTCTATGTGTGTGTGTCTGTGTGTGTGTCTATGTGTGTGTGTGTGTGTGTGTGTGTGTGTGTGTGTGTGTGTGTGTGTGTGTGTGTGTGTGTGTGTGTGTGTGTGTGTGTGTGTGTGTGTGTGTGTGTGTGTGTGTGTGTGTGTGTGTGTGTGTGTGTGTGTGTGTGTGTGTGTGTGTGTGTGTGTGTGTGTGTGTGTGTGTGTGTGTGTGTGTGTGTGCAGTGATCAGAGCAGGTTCAGGATCTTTGCTTAAATGTTCAGAAACTTTTAAGTTGTAACTTTTAACTTTTAAGTCAACTGGTTACATTTCATGATCAACAATCACTGATTATTTTAGAAAAACTTTTAAATTTGGCTCAAACTTTCTTTTCAGTTATATTCAATGATCATAGGTCACAAAGTTCCTGATTTAACTTCTGATTCTTCATTATAATAAAACATTATTTATAAAAGTAGAAGTAGAGAAGTAACATGGTCCTAAATCATAGAGACTCACAGGAAATAACAATCATGACCACTAGTTTTATTTATTAGACCTGAGCCTGAACATGTCATTTCCTTGTAATGTCGTCATGTAACATCCTGCCACAGGGATCAACCTCAGCCTCCATTTTAACATGTTTGAAATACATCAAGGTCAGAGCCAAGATGGCGACACTGACCACGCCGACGGCCTGGGAGTGATAATTGTTACTAACTTCAGTAGGTTGTAGCGCTTCATTCATCTTCGTCATGTTCAGATGATGAGGTTTTTAAAAGCCCCGCCCCCTCTTCATCACGCCGTAGTCCACCACCACCATCATCATCATCACTGAGGTCCTGTTAACTAAAGTGTCCACTGTCACTGCACCTGTAGGTGGCGCTCAGCAGCTCAGCAGCTCACTGGCAAGTCTCTGTTTTACTGAAATCACCTAAAATGTTCCTGAGAGAAAAGTCAAGATGAGAGAATCTCCCTTCACCTGGGGGGAGACCTGCTCACACACTGTCCTCCCCCCTCCTACTCACCCCCACCCACCCACCAGCCTCCCCCACCCCCACCCCCATCAGTGAAGAACCTGGAAACAGAAACAAAGTTTCCTTCTTCGTCTGTTTGAGGTGAAACATTTCAAGTCAAATCTTGTCTCATCTGCTGGAATGTGAGAGTATGTTCAAAATAAAAGTTTGAACATTATGTCAGAGAAGAACAGGAGAAACACCTGATGGTGTGTGTGTGTGTGTGTGTGTGTGTGTGTGTGTACATACATGTAAAATGTTGTGCGTCGCCTGCAGCAACGCCGACCAGTCACTGCTCTGCGTTAATGAACAGTGAAGCAGAAGAAACACACACACATCTGTCCTGTCTCTTCCTGTAGATTTAATCACGTGTGTTTCCATGGCGATGGAGGAGGAGGGGCTATCAGTGGTGGCGATGACGGTGAGCTGCTCTCTGTTGTCACCTCACACACCGGTGCTGTAAGCCCCGCCTCCTTTACACCTCACCTGTGTCCACGGCAGCAGGACGTAGTCACCAATGGTGGTCGAGGTCATGCGACCCCCCCTCCGCCCTCCCCCATAAATGAAGCTCTTTATCCTGCTGACCGACCTGAGGCTCCAGTGGTCCTCGTAGACCCACGGCCCCCGGGGCCAGAGGGGGCGTCCATTACGTGTCTTCAGCCAGCAGGTCCAGGGGGGAGGGAGGGGGTTGGCGTCCATTACGGCTTGGGGGGATGTAATGTCCAGATGGCCAGGTGCTTCATGGGAAACTTCAACAATCAGCACATTGATGTGGAGGAGCTGCGGTCACACAGCACTGGTCAAGCAGAGCGAGACCAGGACCCGGGGTCAGAGTCCTTCTCATGGACGCCGCTGCTACCATTGTACCTGTAGAGAGGACCGGTCTGACCCCACTCACTCCGCCCCCAACCCCCACCAGGTCACATGACCACAGTGGGAGAAGGAATGTGATTTATTCATCACAACATTTCTTTTTATTTGAAACTTTGCAGTGATTTTGTTCTTTTAACAGCAAACAGGTGTTGTAGCTGCTAATGTTAGCAGCTAATATTAGCAGCTAACGCTACATGTAAGATGGAGGATGCGTCGGTTAAATCTGCAGTGTTTCGTAGCAATGCTTCAGTAGTCAAACCTCTGAATCTGCTGCAGAGAAACAAGATTAACTTCTAAACATCAGCTGGAAGAAACTTTATTTAAAGTTGATTTAACCTGTGTTTGATTTTATTTTATTAGCAACAATGATCAACATGTTTGAATCAGCTGCATCACTTTATAATTTAAAAACTGAATGGTGTCGTTATAGTCACGTCTAATAATAATAATAATGATCATATTTATCTTCATGTGTTCAGAGCAGTGAAGTGTGAAGAATTTAACATGTCGACACGTTTTTACTCTGAAGAATTAATATGAGAAGACGTCACTGAATCACCTGAAGCAGGAAAATCTATTTCTAATTCTGTTGCTCAACAGTTTGTCACAAATGTAAACACACACACACACACACACACACACACACACAAATGTTCAGTGAATCATTGTGAAGCTACAAAACAGAAACAAGTGTCTCAGAAAGTGAAAAGACCCGAGGGAACGACGATCTAGAGCTCAATGAGCCGCTGGGCTCAAACTGTTCAACACGACAAATATGTTTCTGACAAATGAATGAGGTACACACACACACACACACACACACACACACACACACACACACACACTCTCTCTCTCTCTCTCTGTCTCTCTGTCTCTCTCTCAGACTGAGGCCTCCAGGGCCAGTGAGTGCAGATATAGGGTTACTAGAAGTGACGCTTCAGTCTTTCCATTGTGGAGTGAAAGTGGGGGGGTCTGAGTGGTGTGTGTGTGTGTGTGTGTGTGTGTGTGGGGGGGGGGGGGGGTGGGGTAGCAGCTCTAAGTGGATGCACTCACACAGAGAACCTGTTTCTAAAGATGCTAATTAAATCTAAACAGGTGCTGACATTGATTTGAGAAGCCATTACAGAGCTCTGATGGTCCAGAGACGTTTCTACAAGTGGCTGGTTGGAGGAAGAGGAGGAGGAAGACGAGGAAGAGGAAGAGGAGCTGTGGAGGTTAACGGGGCAGAAACCATGAACTGTTATTTCTCCTCAACTCACCTGTCGCCGTGACACTTCAGGGTGTTTCCTTCTGTGTGTTCAGCTGTCAAGTGAACGTTCAGGTTCGTTAAGACTGAGTTACATTTCCACAGAAAGAAACTCAGTGATTTACCTGAAGAGGAGGAGGAAAAGGAGGAGGCGATGCCACAGATTCATTCCTGCATCACATTATAACATGCGCTTAAAGAAGAAAAGCAACGTTTGAGAAGAGTTGGAGAAAACCCTACAAACTGAAACTGAGCAAAGGATAAAATCATAAAGTAGAGAAGAAGCCAAAGTTAAACTCCACTAACATCATCATCTTCATCATCATCTTCATCATGTTAACCCATCTGATCTTCAACGTCTGTTGTAAAAAAACAAAAGAGGAAAAAGAATAAAAACTTTATTGAAGAGGAATAAAGATTCACAACAAACCAAAGATCTGCAGGTTTTTACCAGAAAGCTGCTGCTGCAGAGTCACAGTGAAACTCATAAATATCCTCCCCCTCCTCCTGCTCCCCCAACCCATCTCACCCGTCACCTGAGGGGGAGACTCGCTGCGAGGCATCGACGCCCGGGTGAAGAAAAGTTCACTTAGGTTTGTCTTCCTGCTGAGCTGCATGAAGACGAACACACACGTGGCCTCAGATTTAAACCTGAGACTCAGTGTTTCTGCTGCTGTTGAGTCCGTGAACATGGAGGAGCTGAGGACAACAACGACAATAACGACAACAAACACAGCCGTGGTCATCGAGGGACTGAACTTTATTAGCAATTTAATTAATTTACTAAAATTGAATTTAATTCATCACTCCAGAAAGATGCAAATACCTCGTTAGTGTCCAGGTCACTGATAAGCTACGTTAACTAACGTTAGCTAACATTAGTTAAAATGTTAAAGCAACTGTGGCAGGAAACATTTAACGTATCATTAGTAAGATATGTATTAGTTTCTATCATAATTTCAGCTGTTCTAACTGCAGCAGCGGCTCGTTAGCTTGTTAGCTCGTTAGCTAGCGGTGCAGCTCCTCAGCTTTCTGTAGTAATCTTGGTAACCTGTAGAGCTCATTGTAACAGGACCCTGATCTTTATCTGCATCATTTGTTTTCTTCCGTCTGTCGTTCTGCTAACGTCACAGTGTCTCCGCCCTGGTGGTGAAAATGTGAACGACTGTTTTGAAACGCGTTGGTATGACGTCAGTGTGAAACGTTGGGAAGTTTGTTACAGTTTTACTTTGTTGTTTGTCAGAATCTGTGGTTTTTGTTTTCAGACAAATCAAATTTCCCACATCACCTTTGTGATTCCCTCTGAGGGTTGGACCTGGCGTGTTTTTACCGTGTTTTTAGCGTGTCAGCTGTTTGACTTGTGCTCTGCTTGCTGGTTTAAAACAAATGTTTCTTATCTTTGAGAGCAGACTGAGACAGTAACGTGAAATTTGTGTTGATGGCGGCGTCTCAACAGTTTCTCTCCAGATTAAGTGTTAAAAATTCGACAATAAGAAACAAACGTCGTCTCTGTTTATCCAACGTCTCTCGGTACGTGGGAGTTTCTTTCTGTTTCTCTCTTGTGGGCCAACGATGACAGAAATATTTTCATCTTCTTGGAATTTCAACAAAAGTTCTCGGCGAGGACGAAAGGGGCGGAGCTTCGAGTGATGGAGATGGATTCAATAACGGTGGAAAAAAAAGAGAAGAGACAGAAGAGATTGATGAAAAGGTGTTTTCCTTTTCTGAAGACTCTTGTCTCTTTCCTCCCCTCGGGCTCATCTCTTCCTACATGTCCGGACGGGCTCCAGTCATTCCCAGGTAAAACTGGTCACCCGAGTCCCCCTCTCCCGTCCTCCCCCTCAGCTCACCTGCCCCGAGGCGAACCTCCCTCCATGAGGCAGCGAGCGCTGAGGCGCCGGCCGATCAGACATTTACATGGAGCCAAAAGTTTCTGAACCAACTTTTTTTTGTCAAGTTGAATCATTGGACGTTGTTCTATTTGAAGCCTTGAACGAGTGTGACCACCCAACGTTTGTTTGTTTTTCTGTTTGCTTGTTTGTCTGTTTGTTTGTCTGTCGGCTCTTGAGGTTTTTAAGCTGCAGATGTTTTAATGTGTCGAGAGAAAAACGCAGAAACAGTCGAGTGGAAAAAGACAGAGAAGAAAAAAAGATGCAAGAGGAAAAAGCTCATTTGTGTTGATTTGGATGAGGACGTTGAGTCGATGACGGCCCCCTCCTCACCCCTCCATCCACCCTCCCCCTCCTCACCCCCTCTTCCCCATCAACTCTCTCTGGGTTTCATCCGACCGTCGTCACTTTGAAACACAATAAGCAACCTGCACAAACAGAGCTGATTCCTGCTGTTTGGGGGAAAACACCAGCCACTAACTCCCCCCCCATCCCCCCTCACCCCTCCAACCTGTTTATCCAGTGTCGACGCCGTTGGAGTGGCACCTGCAGCTTCCTGGTTCACGGCCGGTGATGTCGGAGGCGCTCACATAAACAAAGCGTCTGGTTTGTTTCGGGCGTTGACAGCAACACATTCCCACTTTTCATCTGCTGCTTCTTACGCAACAAGTTGCTTTCGTTTCTGACTGAACGTCGTCTGCACTCACTGCGACTCCGTCGGCCCGATGAGCTGTTTATCTGAGAGTTACAGTAGAAAACATCGTAGCGACTTTCTCCAAACGGAGTCAACAGCAGACATTAAAGCACGAGGCTTCAGTTAAACTCACAACTCAACCAAAGATTTTCAGGAATGTTTTTCACTTGAATCTGAGCTGCGACGTTGCAGCAGGAGACTGTCACTGCAGGTCAGTCCCTATTAGCATCGTTCTTATCTCCTCCTCATCGTTTAGGCTGCACTTAACTAAATTAGAGGCTGAGGTGAACAAACACACTCCTCCGTCTGATCGATCCCTGACCTTCATCCTCCGTCCCAGACGTCGCTCTGAACGAAGCGCGACCTGTGAACAAACTGAACAAACTGAGCGCTTCACAATTTTACTGTGAAATGTAAAATCTGCTGCAAGTTGAGACTCAACATGGCGGCGTCCAGCTGAGCTGTGAAACATGTGAAACAAGTTAAAGTTTTTCTCCTACTACATGTTGTTTTAAAAGTGTTTCATTGATCATATTTCAGCTGGTAGTCAGGGTGATTCTTTGGTTTAATTTTCAGTTACAATGTTGTTATATGAGCGTTTCCTCGATCACTGCCTCAACAAGCTTGATGTTCCTGCTTTAAGTCAGTAGATAAATGTCCATGTGTAAGGAAGTGGAGGTTGTCACCACCTGACGGGGGAGGTTGGGGTGTGGAAGAAAAAAATCATTCTTCCTCCGTTTGTTCTTGTCTCCAGATTCTTTGTCTGAAGCAGACGGAAAGGCAAGATCATGAGTTGTGTCCTTACAACATCATTAGAACCAGCTAACATTAGCATCAGCATCTAACACGCTGCAAGAGCTGCAACACCAGTGTTAACTCTTGTTTTGCTTTGCTATTGCTCCATTAGCTGTTGATATGTTGCAAGTTAGCTAACTGGTCAACGTGCTAACCAGTTAACCAGTGCTCTCTGTCACATTATAACTGTTTGTCTTGTAAAAACTACGTTGACTGAAACTTGAAGTGTCAAGAAACAACATTTGGCTTCAGAGGAAACTTCTGTGTCTTTATTTCAGAGTCACAGTCTGAACGTTGACCTGTGTTGTGTTGTGATAATTTACCATTCCAGCCGTGATGTTGCTGCAGTGTTCAGCTCATTGTATCAAATATTATGAGACTTAGTGACTGTAAACTGTCTCTTTTTACAGCTCAGATCTAGTATCGTCCTCCTTTTATGTAACATTTAGTGTTGCAGCATCGACTCGTCTCTTGTTTAAACTAAACTCACGTGCTAACACGACTTGTCGGTCGCTGCCAAGGCTCGAGGCTGACTGACACGTACCGACTGAAATATCTGAAGCAGCTTCAGGCAACAAAACTTAGTGGAGACAAATAACGTGTTCAGATATTTATCCATAAGTTATATTGTGAGGATCTTTACTGTTGGCACACGGGTCATATGTTTGTGACTTTAGGTGAAAGTTAATAAGCATTAAATATTTACCTGGTGTTTGTAATGGTTTTTAATTTCACGACTGTCACAGTCATTTGCATGATCTAATATATTTCGAACTGATCCTGACACGTTGTGGGTGTGGTCGTGTCTCCGCGGCGACGCCATGTGAAAACTCTGATTCTTGTGAAATCATGTTGAACATTAAACGGCGTCTCCACGGTGATGTGATCGCAGGCCGTCCGTGACCTCTCGCCGCTGGTCTGTAGCTGCAGCGGTCAGCCAGGGCCAACATTACCTCAGGAAAGAGACTTCACTATGAAAACAGCAGCCGTCTCCGCTCGCTGCCTCCAGTACAAACACTCCCAGGGCTCCCAGAGAGAGGTGGGGCGGAGGCAGGGGGAGGTGAGGGGACAGCGGCGGGAGGCGGTGACAGTTTGGGTCGACGATATTTAAAAAAAAAACATCACTTTTGCATGATAAAGAAAGAGAAGTTGTGTAAATATAGAAATAAAAAAAACCTTTCTGGTTTGTTGACAATGAAACATTCACACTTTTTTTTTTAATCAGATTTATCATTTATTACGTGGATGAAATGTGCTCATGAAGCTGCAGGACGATCATTTGCTTATCTGTTGTCTTGGTGTTGTGGAAAACGCTGCCTTAGTTCCCAGTAACATGAAAATTAATACTTTATGCAAATGTGCACCTGCTGCGTTAAACTCCAACAACATCCGTGTGTGTGTTGGTCAGACGTGGACCAATCTGGAGGCAAAATGCTCAAGTTTATTATCAGCTGCGGTATGAAATTAATCGGCCACAGACGGCGAGTGCTCTGATATCGAGCGTCCAATCAGAGCGCAGATGTGAAATAGGCCTTAATGAGATGTGAAGTGGAGAGATGAGGGTAAACCAGGTCACATTAATGTGTTTTGTCACTTCTCTCATCAATTCCTACTTCCTGAGGTGCTGCAGATGAACAGACAACAATTGGACACACCGCGTTTATTTACCTAATACGACTCGTCTGATTGGGCGATGGGGACACAGTGATGTCAGTGATACGTGTAAACAGCTCGGAGCTGCAGACAAACAACGACACACGGACCTGTTAGTTCAGGCTGATCCTCAACAAGACGCTCAATGTTTCAGGACAAACTGGAAGAAAAAACTGAACATCTGTGACGCCTGAAACATCTGTAACGTCTGAAACATCTGAAACATCTGTAACGTCTGAAACATCTGAAACATCTGTAACGTCTGAAACATCGGTAACATCTGAAACATCTGTAACGTCTGTAACGTCTGTAAAGTCTGTAACGTCTGTAATGTCTGAAACATCTGTAACATCTGAAACATCTGTAACATCTGTAACATCTGAAACATCTGTAACATCTGTAACATCTGAAACATCGGTAACATCTGAAACATCTGAAACATCTGTAACATCTGAAACATCTGTAACATCTGTAACATCTGAAACATCTGTAACATCTGAAACATCTGTAACGTCTGTAACGTCTGAAACATCGGTAACATCTGAAACATCTGTAACATCTGTAACATCTGAAACATCGGTAACATCTGAAACATCTGTAACATCTGAAACATCTGTAAAGTCTGTAACGTCTGTAATGTCTGAAACATCTGTAACGTCTGTAACGTCTGAAACATCTGTAACATCTGTAAAGTCTGTAATGTCTGTAATGTCTGAAACATCTGTAACATCTGAAACATCTGAAACATCTGTAACATCTGAAACATCTGAAACATCTGTAACATCTGAAACATCTGTAACGTCTGAAACATGTTCTTTTGTGCAGATGATGAGGGGAAGTCAGATTTCCACCAACTGCTGGAAGCAGAGCTGAGGATGTTGGAGATCAGTCTCTCCTCGCTGAGTTTCCTCAGCAGGTAAAGACGTTGATGATGATCCAGGTGTTGATGTTGGTGAAACAGTGTAAAGTGTCAGTGTAAAGAGGAAGGAGGAGGTGAGTCACATGAATCTGATAAATGATATAAACGTGTAGATGTTCCTGAGTATCTGAGGGTCTCGTTCATGTCGATCTTCTTCTGTTTACTTTTGAGAAGTAAAGTTGAAACGACATAAATAACATGAAGATGTTTTATTGTTTATGTTTCATCTTCAGGACTAAAAATCAGATCACAGTATAAATGTCAGTCAATAGATGCTAATATTTTAATTCAATTTAAATTGAACAATTATATTCAAATTTTTCAGTTTCATCAGATGAGTTTCATTCACTTTGTTTCATCTTTAAACGTCTGAAACTCTGAAACAACCAGTAGTTTTTCATCCCGTGCATCCGTTTCTCTTCTATAAATATGAAACTTGTTGTGTCGTCGTATTTAAATTTTAAGTGTTTGAAGTGTCAGGCTCCGTGTGTAGATGATGTGGTTTCCAACTGCGGAGCAGTGATGTGTTGTCACACAGATAAGTGAGTTTTAATATAAAAATAAAGTATCTAATGCAGATTAAGAGATGTGTCGCGCATCGAGATGTGAAGTGTGAATCTTTAACGTGGCTCTTCATGCCCACACATTAACCTGGCAGATGTTTCTTTCTTGTAGTTTTTTTTGGCAGGACGTGCAGCTGATGGCTCATTGTGAGAAACTCTAAATTAGAATAGATTAATATTAAAGTGAGTAAACACAGATATGAGGCTGCAGCATCTGTGCACAGACATGTGGGTTTATTAGAGGTGATTATCACCTGACTTGGCCTAGACAGAAACAGCTCACACTCTTCAAACACACTCGCTGCCAACATCATGTCATCAAGTCCCTGAACGCAACACAAACACCTGTCTGCTCCACTTTTCTCTGCAGTTTTGATGCGGCTTGAGGTGCCAGTCAGCGATCAACGGGTTGGTATTTGTTCGCCGTGACGAGCGCTGACGGCTCCGTGTGGCGGGGTACACGGAGGGGTAAAACCCCTGTGACAGTTTGTGGATGTGGGCCCATGCAAATGTGCTGCTGCACAACTCTCTAACAGTTGAGCTGCAGTTTTGCCAGGGGGCTGGGAGAGACGGCGTCCGTTACACAGGACGACCGACTCGTGCACAGTTATGCAGAGAAGCTGAGGCATCATGGGAAATATCTGACTCACAGGTGAAAAGTCTTTGTAATGTTCCGTCACAGTTTGAAACAGAAAGTAAAGAATTTGAACTGTAAATGTTTTTTTTACATTGATGTTTGTTGTAAAATGTAAAAGTTTTCTCTGCTCAGCTAACAGTTTGCATACTAAACCAATGAAGGCAAATGAACAGCTGCTAATGCTAACATTAGCTACACAGCAACATGTAGCAGCTTTAAAAAAGCAGCATCTTTTCTTAGTTGAAGGTTTTTTAGAAACAAATCTTTATTTTTAAGGAAAAATGTGACATTTTTAGAAAATTCACTTAGTGTCATAGACAAGCGAATAAATCTGAACAGCCAAGAGACACCCAGCTTAGCTTAGCTTAGCTTTGTTTAGCTTAGCCTAGCTTAGCTAAAGCCCATAAATAAAGGGAAGCAGATAACTGTCGACTAAATCTCCACTCTTAGATCTTTAAAGGTGCTGCTCGCTAACAGTTCCCCATTTTAGTTTATCTTAGCATAAAGCAGAATTTATGCTAAGCTAAACTAACCGTGACACATCTTTAGCATCATATTTAAGTCTTGTTGCTTTTATTTGTATTTAAGATTTTTTCCTTTTTGCACATAAACATATTCTTTTGAGTGTTTTATCTCCTCCAATCTCTCATTGACTTGGTGCCTGAGCAGGATAATCCTGAACCTGCTGCTGCTGCAGGTGAAAACATATTTCACTCCAGCTGAAATGTTTCCCTCTTCACCTGCGTTCAACTCACATCATAACTCCCATAACTTTCCCTTGAACTGGTTGTTCGTTCTGTGACACTGACTGAAGTTGCTCCGACGGTGAACCTGTGAACTTTGTTCCACCTCGAAGACGAAACGCTGCGAGAAAAATAAAAGAAAACTTCACGAAGGCGACAGAAATTGGTTGATTCTGAGTCATTA
>CM028923.1:210000-227500 GCA_016801845.1 Polydactylus sextarius | reverse complement strand
ACCCTGCGGCAGGTGACGAGATATTAACCACAACACACAAGCTCTCTCCCCCCTCACACATGACCACACTGACACACTGACGCGCACAACGCCGGCCTTCAAACCTCCAAACCTTCAACCTGCTCATGAGAGAAACATGGAGCTGAAATGTCTCAGAAATCTTTTGCTACGACAAGAAACATGCGATGAAAGAAACAACACATCCTGTACAAACAACTTGTACTTCCTGTGGTATGATGAGACCATCTTTAGCTTCGCCGTTTTTTCTTTTTACTCAGAAAATGTTATTCCACGCCCCCGTCATCAAACTTGTTATTACTGTTTCCTCTAATAACCACAGAGTATTAGTGGAAATAACTGCAGCTGCTTCATGGTGAAGATGACGACGATGATGATGATGACGCCGCCCCCTCAGGTCTGTCATCTTTCAGGTAGTTGATCAGTAAATGTTGATGGAGGTCGAGGATCAGTTCGTCTTCACCTGATTCACAGCCGTCGCTCGGCCACGGGGGAGGAGGGGTGAGGCAGCGAGGGAGGAGGGGGGTCAGCCAGGGGCCATGGGGTCCTTTCACGGGGGCAAAGCTTCCCACAATCCCTCTGTACACACTGGCCGCTCTCAGGCTTCGTGCCCTCGTGACCTCACTGTTAAAACACACGAGCAAATCTCCTGATTGGTCACAGCGGCTCAGAAACAAATGATGTCAAATACCTGAGTCCTGGTTGGTCTTTTATATGGGGGGTGGGGTGAGAAAATCTGATCACAACTGGTGCAGAAACATTTTCTGAGTTTCTTGGTTTTCACAGGAAGCAGCCGCCATCGTCACTATTAGAAACAAATTATTATCTTAATCTTTTCAAGGCGTCGACTTCCTGTAATTCTGTCGTTTGGTGAATTTCTGGTTTTATTTTGTTCCCTGGTGATTTGATGAAATGAGTCGTGAACTGGTTGAGTTTTTATTTTCATATTGACAGAGGTTTCTTGTTAATTAAAGGTTTGAAGTCACGTCTCCTCCCTGATGTTAAAACCAGACCCTGGTTCTTTATCTGATGTTGTATGAAGATGATTTATTTTAATCTTTTCAACCTGAACAGTATGAGTGAAAGAAACAGCAGCAGGTTGGAGGGTGAGGTCGGAGTGAGGAGGGTGAGGTGGGTGAGGAGGGTGAGGTGGGTGAGGGGGGGTGAGGTGGGGGTGAGGTCGGGGTGAGGAGGGTGAGGAGGGGTGAGGTCGGATGAGGAGGGGTGGGAGGGTGAGGTCGGGGTGAGGAGGGTGAGGAGGGTGAGGTCGGGGTGAGGAGGGTGAGGTCGGAGTGAGGAGGGTGAGGAGGGTGAGGTTGGGGTGAGGAGGGTGAGGAGGGTGGGTGGGGGGGGTGAGGAGGTTGAGGAGGTTGAGGAGGGTGAGGAGGGTGAGGAGGGTGAGGAGGGTGAGGTTGGGGTGAGGGAGGGTGGGGAGGTTGAGGAGGGAGGGAGGTGAGGAGGGTGGGGAGGGGGTGAGGAGGGTGAGGGAGGGGTGAGGGAGGAGGGGTGGGGAGGTGGGGAGGGGGAGGGTGAGGAGGGTGAGGAGGGGGGGAGGGTGGGAGGGTGAGGAGGGTGAGGAGGGTGAGGGAGGGTGAGGAGGGGAGGGGTGGGGAGGGTGGGGGGTGGGGAGGGTGAGGGGGGGAGAGAGGGTGGGGAGGGGAGGAGGGAGGAGGGGGAGGGTGAGGAGGGTGGGGAGGGTGAGGTTGGGGTGAGGAGGGTGAGGGAGGGTGAGGTGAGGGGGTGGGGAGGGGTGGGGGGTGAGGTCGGGGGTGAGGAGGGTGAGGTGGGTGAGGAGGGTGAGGTCGGGGTGAGGGGAGGGTGAGGTCGGGGTGGGGAGGGTGAGGAGGGGTGGGGGAGGAGGAGGGTGAGGGGGGTGGAGGTCGGGGGGTGGGGAGGGGTGAGGGAGGGTGGGGAGGGGGTGAGGGAGGGTGGGGAGGGGTGAGGAGGGGGGGGGGGGTGAGGGAGGAGGGTGGGGTGGGTGGGGTGGGGTGGGGGGGGGAGGAGGGTGGGGAGGGGGGGGAGGGGGGGGGGGAGGGGTGAGGGGGGTGGGGAGGGTGAGGGAGGGGGGAGGAGGGGGGGAGGGGGGGGGTGGGGGGGGGGGGGTGGGTGAGGGGGGGGTGGGGAGGGGGTGGGGAGGGGGGTGGGGGGGGGAGGGGGTGGGGAGGGGTGGGGAGGGGTGAGGGGGGTGGGGGGGAGGTGGGGAGGGGGTGGGGAGGGGGGAGGAGGGGGTGGGGAGGGTGGGGAGGGTGGGGTGGGGAGGGGGGGGTGGGGAGGGTGGGGAGGGTGGGGAGGGGAGGGGGTGGGGAGGGTGGGGTGGGGAGGGTGGGGAGGGGTGGGAGGGGGGGAGGTGGGGAGGAGGGTGGGGAGGGTGGGGTGGAGGAGGAGGGTGGGGGGGGGGGGGAGGGTGGGAGGTGAGGGAGGGGAGGTGAGGAGGAGGGAGGGGAGGGAGGGTGGGAGGGGTGGGGAGGGTGAGGAGGTGAGGGAGGAGGGAGAGGAGGGAGGGGGGGGGAGGGGTGAGGAGAGGGTGTGGGAGGGGGAGGTCGGAGGGTGAGGGGAGTGGGGAGGGTGAGGAGGGTGAGGAGGGTGGGAGGGGGAGGGGGGTGGGTGAGGAGGGTGGGGGGGGGTGGGGTGAGGAGGAGGGGGTGAGGAGGGTGAGGAGGGTGAGGAGGGTGAGGAGGGTGAGGTCGGGGGACGGGGAGGGAGGAAGAAGAGCCTGTGAACCAGCCTTAACATGTCAACAGAGATTAAACTAGTTTATTATTTTTAAGGAGGAAAAAAATTACGAAACAAAAAAGCATCATATTTTACACTAGTGATTATTATTAAATTTTTACAACCATTCAGTCTGCATAACATAAGGAAATAATTCTACATCTTTGTTTCTTTCGTATTTTTGGTACTCTGATTTATACATACAAATAACAAATACAGGAACTTTTTTTCACAATGCATATAATCTGTGGGCAGGAAGAGTCTCTCAGTGTGTGTATGTGTGTGTGTGTATTATTGTGTGTGTGTGTGTGTGTGTGTGTGTGTGTGTGTGTGTGTGTTGTGTGTGTGTGTGTGTGTGTGTGTGTGTGTGTGTGTGTGTGTGTGTGTATGTGTTGTGTGTGTGTGTGTCAACACAAGCCGATTTGCCCGTGACCTATATCACATCCAAAACAACAAAGGTCAAATAAAGAGGTGAGAGTTCAGTGACTCTTCAACTTAATGCAACAATCAAACGCAGGCGAAACAGAAAATGAACAGAATCAAATCAAACGACGCCTGCTGCACCTTCTTCTTGTCACCTCCTCTTCTCTCTCCCTCCTCTTCCTCCTCAGAGACTCGTACCCTTCTCATCATCGTCATCGTCGTCGTGTCGTAAGCTGCCCGGTGGCAAGTTTCTCCTTTATTTTTTTTAAAACGTCTCTTACTGAATCAAAAGTCTTCATTAAATGTACTGTATTTGATACAATTTGTACAAATATATTCAATGTCTGTCTCCTCACCTTCAGCAGAGAAGATGATGAAGGAGGCGAGGGGGCGGGGCAAAGGGGGCGGCGGCTTCCTGTTACACAGGTGAGGAGGAGGCGGGGCTTAAAACAGTTCAGGTGGAAAAATGACTTTTTGTACAGAGATGGAGTCCAATCAGAGCAGGGGGCGGAGTCATCGCGGCGGCGGTCGATGAGGACGTCGCCACGTTGCTTCAATTCTTATAAAAATAAGATACAGCTGAGGGGAGGAGCCGTGGGGGCGGGGCCTGGGCTGAGGGGAGGTCGTTGTGTCTCTTAGGTCGTAGAGGTGATGAGGTGATGGAGGGGCGGGGCGACTCAGGGGTCAGGGGGCGGAGCCTAACCCATGGCCGTCACCATACTGGAGTGGTGGGGGGCGAAGGGGAGGCTGGAGGAGGCGTGCATGGGCGTGGGCGTGGTCAGCATGTGGCTGGAGTGTGAGAAGGGCGGGAACGACGACATGTGACGAGACAACGCCGCCGGGCTGAAGGAGCTGCTCTTGTCCATCAGACTCTTGGAGAAATCCTCCATGTTGTCCTGAGACTTTTTGCTCTTCTTGGACTTGCTGGACATTTTCCTGTTGCGGGTCTGGATTCCTTCCTTCTTCATGGTCAGAGGTCGGTTGATCTGCTCTCGAAAAGGACACGAGAGAACGCCAGGTTAGTATTTGATTTTTATTCACAACAATAAAAACAATAAACAACAACAACAACGTGTGAGATGGAGACATTTGGCCAACAGCTCAGTATCAGAGAAGAAACATACAGTCGACCACAGAGACACGACGATGACGACGGCCAAGTCGACCCCTCCTATCTTCCTCCCCCTCCTCCCATTCCTCCCCCTCCTCCCCTGTCCTCCCCCTCTTTAACCATGAGGCCAAAATGGCGTCTCCTGTCGTTGAGCCAGGAAACAGAGCTGATGCCGAGATTTATCTGAGCTCGTTCTTCTTCTCTGACCGCGGCGCTGCTGCTACTGCTTCTCGTCCTCAGTGAGACTGAAGGGCAGAGCCCCCACCCCCACCCCACCCTGCACCCCTCCTCCCCCACAGTGATGTGGTTTCTCCTTGGTCCAGGCTTCAGTGTCTGTCTCTGTGATTCTGTCTGATCTTTTCTCAGAGGAAACTCTGAGCCTCCAGCCTCACCCCCTCACATCAACCCCAGCGTTGGAGCATTGACCACGGCCGTTCGCCTCCTGTCACATCCTCCTGCAGCAGCATTAACCACCTGAAGCCTCGTCGTGTTGGAGCTCCAGGTCGCTGTGTTCACACGTGGTGAGGAAACCTCTCGTCTGGTCCAAAACGACGAGCGCGTCGGTGAGTCACAGCTTCTTATCAGACTCAACACACTGAGTGGTATTTTACCTTTTTTTGAAACTAAACTGAAGATTTGAAGAAAAATGAACTCAAACGAGGTCAAAGGTCACGAGTAGCATGGGGAAGGTGGGAGGAGTCAGAGGAGAGAAGCTGCTGACATCATCGTCATCATCAATATTTATATTGACAACAATATTAATTAGTTTGATTATGTATCAGATATGAAACACTTTAACTGACGTCAGAGGAGAAGGGGGCGGAGTCTCAGGGTGAATGAAATAAAATATTTCATCATTTTTCTTTAATGTTTGTTATTGAACATTCAGACGATGATGAAGATGAAGAGCTACTGATACTGAGCTGTGACTGGTCAGTGTGCAGTGACGTCACGGCGGTTTATTACTTACATTGTGCAGTTTGAAGTAGAGGCCGCACGCGTTACACACCGGGTCTCCGTTCGCGTTTCTCCGCCACAGCGTCGTCGTCGTCGTTTGACAGTTGGCGCATGACGTCCCCGCCCGTCTGGCCGCGGACTGGACGGCGGCGCGGAGGGACAAAAAGGAACAAAACAACCACGTCAGATACGAGATTAATTATCTTCCAACAACACAGGAAACTTTAACTGAATTATGTTGAGGCCTTTAAATGTTTCAAACATTAAAATACATTAAATTAAACATAAAACACATCCTCAGTCTCTCTGACGTCACTGATTTTAATTCAAAATAAATAACCAATAAAAACACTTTTTATTCTCTTTAGATTTGACATTTAATGTTCAATAAAATGAAATTAAATAAAGAGGACACGTGACAAGGACTGCTCGGTTAATATAAAATCATCATCATCATCATCATACGAAGAGTGTAGGACCCTTCACCCCCCACCCCCACCCTGCTGCAGTAACCTTGACATTGACGTTATAATCTGAAAACAATCGATGAGCAGGTGACACGCGCAGAGGACACGAGACGCGCCAAACTGAAGTAAACATTATTATTGTCACGTGGAAAGAAATTAATTTAATTATCCACGTGTGACTTTAATGATCTGAACCAATCAGAAGAAATTATTATATTTATATTTATATTTATATTTATATTTATATTTATATTTATATTTATATTTATATTTATATAATCGTCTCGGTCAGTTTTGCTCCGGTGCTGCCGGTCCTTCAGACCCGGACCCGGTCTGTCCCGGGTCCTAGTCCCCCAGACCTTGTCTCTAGTCTCTAGACCCTAGTCTCGGTCTCTGTCCCGGACCCCTCCTGATGTTTTGACTTGGCGGGAAGCAGAACCGTTATCTGACATCCGGCAGCTTTTTCCCGGGAAGTTGAGAGAGAGATGGAGCAGAGGCGCCATCTTTGTAGCTCCAAACATGTTTCTTTCTGTGTCACTGTTTCAGTTGTGGCGAGAGGAGGAGGAGGAGGAGGAGGAGGAGGAGGAGGAGGAGGAGGAGGAGGAGGGGGGGGACTCCCTCTCACTACAACTGAAACTCTAATTATATAAACGTCTAATCTGTTGTAATTTATCAAATAAAAGCAGCAGCATCGCGTCAAGAGAATAAATAATAATAATAATGTGCAGATTGTTCTGGGAGTAGATGTATAATCTATCAATCTATACATATACATATAAATATATATGTATCTGAAAACAGAGACCTGCACTTGTCGAGTCAATTTCCTGCAGCTAATAGGCCTACTTCTTCCTGGAGAGGGGGAAAAACAGAGAGAGAGACGGAAACACGTCATCAGAGCAGTGACCGCGAGGACACGTACCAGCCGCCGCTTGGGTTTGATCAGAGGCCGGTTCTGTCCGTTCATCTTGTGATACAGGCCGCAGGCGTTACACAGATAGTGACCCGTACCGTCCCGCCGCCACAGGGGGGTCGACGTGGCGCCGCAGTTCACGCACTCTCTACCTTCTGCACGTGCATACAGAGACACGAGACACGGCGGGTCAGACACTTCAGGACATTTCAATCACATGAAAATGAAATTAATAAAAAATAAAAATAAATGTTGATGCAGGAGCTGAGAATAAAACACGTTAGTTACGTTTTTTATAAGTAGGCTATAAAAACACATGCAACAACAACAACAACAACAATAACAAGAAGAAGAAAAATGCAGCAGCTGTTACATTTAATTACATTATGTTATAATATAACAAACACATACACACACATTAAACGCGTGTGGTTAGTGTTGCATTTCTTAAAAGATACAATTTATTCTAATTTATTCGTTTTTAGTTTTTTACGTTTCCTAGAAATTAAGTTCAATTTACAATTCTGATCCGTGACAATTTTATTCAATTTAATTTAGTTTAAAAAATCTTTCATCTCTCTATAATAATAATAATAATAATAATAATAATAATAATAATAATAATAATAATAATAATAATAATAATAATAATAATAATAATAATAATAAATGAGGCGCTGACAGGTTTAAGGTTTAAAGAGCATCAGGGGTGAAGGAGTGTGTTTATGTGGGGGTGAACTCTGTGTGTGTGTGTGTGTGTGTGTGTGTGTGTGTGTGAGGGGCTGAAACTGAAACAAGCAGCTTCACTCAGTCACCGTCACATTATTTGAAAGCAAAGACTCACACGAGGCTTTTGTGCAACGCCCAGAGCCTTTTTGCATTTTCATGCAGCCGCACTTCCCCTTTTTATACGAGCCACACACACACACACACACACACACACTGCGTCAGGCCGCTGCAGTACTTTAGTGTCGATGTGACAGACAAACAGTCACAGTCTCTTTCTCTTTTTCTTTTTGACCAAAACAAGTCGCAGCTGAATTCAGACTCGAGCTCTGATCCTCGTGCAGAACGTTTTGAATTTAACTGAATTTAATTTAATGTTGCTGTATTTTATTTTATTTTGTTTTGTTTTACTTTTCTTTACAGAAACAGGATCAGACGCTGTAAATATCAGATCAACGTCAATGATCCGTCTATATAATAGTAATAATAATAATAATAATATTAATAATAATCCAGATAATGAAGCATCAAACTAATCCAGTGTTTGTTTCTTAAAATCATCTGATAATAATCTCATTTCAGCCGCAGCAACCTTTAAAATAATTATCTCTGTTACAGTCTATAAATGTCTCCCCTCCTCCCCCGTCCTCCCCTCCCTCCCCCGGTCCCTCCGTGCGCCGCTGTTTCTTTTCTCTTCCCAGTGAATGAACCGGACAGTTTCCGGTGCCGCTCCGCCGCCGCAGCGGGAAACAAAGCAACAGTGTCGCGCACTGGTCTGACAGTAATGGGATTAACTTAAACATATAAACGGGGCGACACAGGCTGCTCTCACCCCCTCACCCTCCTCACCCCCTCACCCTCCTCACCCCTTCACTCTGCTCTGTTGGTGCAGAAACAACAAGATAAAGAATTTAAATAGTTAAAAATCTCTGCGTTACGTAAAAGGCGGGAGATGATTTTATTTTGAAAATTCAACAACAGCTGACAATTAATTACATTTAATTTAAATAATTCAATTAATATCCAAACTAACATTTTTATTATTATTATTATTATTATTATTATTGTCACGTGACTGATATTTGATCTCGGTTTTTTGCGCGCGGGAGTTTTTTTTTTTTTATTTTCTTATTTTTTAAATTCTAATTCTGATTTTAATCCTGAGAGAGATGAAACATGTTTTTTTTTTCTGTCTAAAGCTGCAAATTAACAGAACTGACGTGAAATCATTAAATTCATCATTAAAATCATATAAACTGTATATATAATATAATATAATATAATATAATATAATATAATATAATATAATATAATATAATATAATATAATATAATATAATATAATATAATATAATATAATATAATAATGTGATGAGGTTGTTGTGTCGTTAGAAAGGGGAGATGTAATAAAGCGCTCCTACCTGAACACGACCTTGTTTTTGGTCTTGTTTTGGAACCATAACTAGAAGAGGACCCACCTATCAGGCTACTTGGTGGGAAGAGGCCGGGGCCGTATTCAGGGACATAGGGTGGGTATGTGGCGATGGGGTGGTGGGCAGAGGAGGACCCTGCTCCGATAGACGCCACGCTCCGGCTGTGAGCTGACTCCAGTTTCATGCTCTCGGCCAGTGTCACCTGGTACTTTATGGACTCTTTGTCCTCCTGGCGCCCGGAGCTGCTGGAGCCCGGGGTGGAGATGCCCGGGTCCGGGGACACGTCTTTCGGTGGGGTCGGGGGGAACGTGAAGAGGTGCGGGCTGGAGTGTCCGGTGGACAGGGAGGAGGAGGAGGCCGGGGGATAGACGGACAGGCTGGCCGGGGAGCCGTGGTGCAGAGGGTTCTTGGGAAAGGGGCTCAGGTTCCAGGGGGAGGTGCTGTGGTGCGGCCCGATGCCTTTACCTCCCTCCAGCCAGGGCAGGGAGCCGTGGAGTAACGAGGGGCGGCACACCTGGCTACCTGCGGCGGACACAACACCGGTCAGAGAGCCGGTCAGAGCAGCTGACCCACCGACACATACACACACACACACACACAGATACAGAGATACAGAGACAAACCGCGCCGCTGCGCAGCCATCACACCTCTGATTTATTTAAAATAAAATCATTTCAAATCAAATCCAGTGTTTTTTCCTCTCGAGGCCTGAGACTCAGACACATCGAGTCTGTTCAGGAAGTTAAAGACTAAAACAGATTTATCACCAAGTCTTTGATTATATTTAACTTCATTTAAATTGAAATTGAATTTAGACTCAAACCTGAGTGACAGTCTGAGTCAGCTGCGGTTTGTTCAACACTTAAATTTCAACTCTTTGATTATTTCTCATCTGCGCGGAAACTCAACACAAACTGAGGTGAACAGACATTTTAGCGTCGCGGTTTCACAAGTGAAAAACTCTCTTGGTTTTTTAGGTAAAACCGAAAGGACGCAGCGTGAAACGGGATAAATCAGAGCCAGAGTCAGAGTCTGGTCCAGCTTTAAATTCGTCAACGAGCCACCGATTTAACGTCAAATACCATCAGATAATATTTAATATAAAAAGAGAAAAAGGCCGTTGAGAGGCCGGGACTCACTGTGAGGAGGAGGAGGGTACCTCTGGACGGCGCGGACTGAGTTCCCATAGTAGGGAGAGACGTGGTTCCCCTGTCCATCGATATTAAACAGTACATCCACATCGTCCGTCAGCGGATACTGCGCAGCGTCCATGTACGAGTGGCCGAGGCCCGGGTGGTGAGAGCCGGGATGCTGTTCGTTCAACACCGCGGGATGATGGCTCATCCACCGGGGCTGGTCGGTTACTTCCATTATTACTGAGCAGTTCTTCTGCTTCTTTAGTCAAAGTTCATACAAAGTCTCAGCGGCGGCTTCAGAACCGGAACGCGATCAGATCAGTTCAGTTCAGTCCAAAATCCGTTTCTCACGTTTTTATGTTAAATCCACAGGTTCCGCGCGCGACTCTTCAGATCACCTGGAGACACACAAACAGTTGAATGTCTTTAAATTATTCTCAAACATTCAGCAGCAGCGGCTGCGGGTAAAAACAGACGTATTTAGAGTAGAAACATGGAAACACAGAAACGTACCCCACATCACAAAGTGCAACAACGTGTTGTCACATAAATAAAAACGTCCAAACGGATCCAACGTGACGCGCAGTTCCTGCTCAACTTCTCCTTCTGCGTAAAAACACCGAGACTTTCAACAAGTAGGAGAAGGAGCAGGAGGAGCAGGAGGAGGCTCAGCGGCCGCGGCAGGACGCGCGGCTCCGGGACACTGATCGTTTCTCCGCCGCAGAGACGAGAAGCTGCAGAGACTTTTACTCTCTGATCAAATCTGAGTTTGTGCGCAACTGAAGCCTCCGCTCCATTAAACTGTCTCTCTCTCTCTCTCTCTCTCTCTCTCTCTCTCTCTCTCTCTCTCTCTCTCTCTTTTTTTTTTTTTTTTTTTTTTTTTTTTTTACAGTGAAGGCATTCTTCTTCTCTCAGGATGGCGCCAGGCAGCTCAATGCGCGCAGACAGCTGTGGCGCGACGCAACTTAAGGAGGGTCTGTCAGTGTCATCAGAGGGGGCGTGGCCGGGCTAATTGAATATAAACGAGGGTCAGAAGTAGAAGAGGATTTATTTAAACTCTTATTTTTAATATCGAGACCTGTGACCTCTAAATAATCATTATAATATATTAATAAACAAAAATTAAAGTCGCCGTCGCTACAACTTTTTTTTTATTTCTATTAATTAAATTAAATTTAAATCTTGGAACCAACTAACTGAGGCCTGGAAATAAAATATATATTACAAATAAAATATCGACATTAATGTATAAAATGTTTTCGGTGCATTAGAAAATTAAATTTAAATTAAAGTCAGAGGAAATAAAAAGGCCCAGAGCGGCAGGACGGAGCCTGTTGCTTCGCTCAGCAGCTTCACGGGACTTTTACTCTGAAAATTTGTGACAGTGCGTCCTCTCGCGGTGGCACGAGCGCGTTTCTGACGGCGGGTCCGGGACCGAGCTGAGCCTCCTCCCCCGAGTTTAAAATAAAACTGAGTTAAATAAAATAAAAAAAAGAAGAGAAAACGTCTCGTGCTGAAATCTCCAGCTCAGGACTGAGACGTCACAGTGGCTCGTGTCATTATTTATTCACACGAGAGAAGTGACGTAGACAAACTGGTCGGTTTATTAAAATAAAATAAAATAAAATAAAATAAAATAAAATAAAATAAAATAAAATAAAATAAAATAAAAACAGCTGCAGATGTAAAGACGTGAAACCCCCACACACACACACACATACCGCGGCAGAACCCGGTGATGAAGAGGAGGATGAAGACGAAGAGTGTGTGTGTTTCTTCTCCTAGGGGAAGGATTTAATGTCGAAAAGCTTCAGTTTAGTTTCTGTAACACTGATACAGTGTGTGTGTGTGTGTGTGTGTGTGTGTGTGTGTGTGTGTGTGTGTGTGTGTGTGTGTGTGTGTGTTGGGGGCAGCCTCGGCGACGCCACTGGATGTGACGTCAGCACGGTGTTCAGTCAGGAAATGATCCGTCGCGGGGGCGCGCACGCCTCTGCACCACGTTACTGTATCGAGAAGGTTTTTAAATATCAGGAGGTTTGGAAAAGAAGAACAGAGATTCAAGGCCGCACGAGGATCTGATGGTGACGGCGATGAGTCCAAACATCACCCTCCTCCTCCTCACCCTCCTCCTCCTCACCCTCCTCCTCCTCACCCTCCTCCTCCTCACCCTCCTGCTCCTCACCCTCCTCCTCCTCACCCTCCTCCTCCTCACCCTCATCTCTGTGATGGAGGCTTGTTCTAACACAGTTTTGTCATCGAGAGGAATTTTACCTTCTACAGGACGTGAACCTGCAGACAGAGATGGGAGGTGTAGCGGGGAGGCAGAGGGGAGGTAGGGGGGAGGCAGAGGGGAGGTAGGTGGGAGGTAGGGGGGAGGCAGAGGAGGGTGGGGGGGAGGCAGAGGGGGAGCAAACCTGGGCCTGAACTTGGATTCAAACCGCTGCAGCTTCTATTGTCGATCTGTCAACAGACTCGTGTAATTATCCTCTTGAAAAGTAGCGCGGAGCCGTTTTTTCTGTAGTGAAGAGACTGTAAACACTGTGGTGGTGAACCTGCACCTCCTCTGACTCCTACAGCTCCGCTACACGACGACACAACCTGCACCTCCTCTGACTGCACCTCCTCCACCTCCTACACCTGCTCCTCTTGCTCCTCTGGTTATGATCACAATCATTTATTGATTTAAATTATTTTCATGATATTAAAATTTAAATCAGATCAGAATTAAAAATGAAAGCATAATCCAACAGTGTGTGTGTGTGTATGTGTGTGTGTGTGTGTGTGTGAAGCTAATTGCCTACAAAAGGCAACGCGTGCGTCTTGCGTAAAGGTTGATTCATAAAAATGGGCGCGAGGCCAGTTTCTACTTTACAAATGTCAGAGATAAAAACTGACACTTTCTGTTTTTATGACAGGATTCATGTGTGTGTGTGTGTGTGTTTACGTTGTCCTCGTGGCCTCATCAGGAAATTCTAATCATAGTTTTTCTTAATAAATAATCGTTTCCTTCTGCGATACAGATACGATCACACGTCACAATAATAATAATAATAATAATAATAATAATAACAACGTTAATGATGATAATGATAATGATGATGATAATAATAATATATTTTTACTGTTGCTTTAATAAATTTTACATTTTCAAAAATAGTGTAAATAAACGTGCGCGTGTATCCGGCTCCATATTTGTCTTCAAAATAAACTTCAGATTAAAATAATGAAACTGTGACTGTTTTGTCATTTAACGGTGTTAAACCTTCAGACTATCGACGGTGTTGACGGTGTGAAGTGAGTGAATACACATGATTTAAAACGAAGAAGTGAACAGCGTCAGTGTCATTGTGAGATTTTAGTTTTGTTCGTTTTGAAACTGTTCTTTGTCACATTTCTGACTCTGACTCATTTGTTTCTTTCTGCTCTTTTCAAGAAAAATGACGAAGAAAAATAAGACGAAGGTTACGAAGATGAAGATGAAGAGGAGGAGGAGGAGGAGGAGGAGGAGGAGGAGGTGAACATGTGAACTGACTCCGCTTCTCAGAACTAAACTCACGAGGCGTCGAAGTTTTGTTCATGAAACGTGAAAACGAATGAATTTCTTCGAATGATTCAAATGAGAAAGTGAAGCTAAAATCACCGTCGAGTTCTTCGAGTTAATTATAATATTTATATTTATAATTATAATAATTATTATTATTATTAGAAAGTGAAAAGTCACAGTTGTCGCGTTGTTTCACCACGAGAAGAAAAAAAACAAAACGATTGAGTGAGAAAAAGTCTTATCAGAGTCTGTATCTGAACCCGACAGACGCTCTGATGTAATCACACACACACACACACACACACACACACACACACACACACACACGGTTTTAATATTTATGAATCATTTATCTATTGATCTAAACACCTGCATCATCAGTTAAAGACGAGACGTTTTATTTTAAAACTTCAACTAAAATTAATCCTGAATAATAATAATAATAATAATAATAATATTTTAACGTAATAATTAGAAAATATAATATTTAATTGAACAATTTAAATTGTTAAAATTTAAACAATAAAATAAAATAATGTCCTCGAGCTGCAGCGAGAAAAAGAGTCTGGGAGCTCGTGGCCTTGAAGCGCGTGATGCCCTCAATTTGGCATCTTCTCCATCCTGTGTATGTGTGTGTGTGTGTGTGTGTGTGTGTGTGTGTGTGTGTGTGTGTGTAAACTAACAATAATGACAGTAAAGAAAGGTTGGAGGTGATGAAGATGAAGATGGAGGTGCAGCTTCAGCACGAGCTCCTCTTCCTCCTCCTCTTCTTCCTCGCGACCCTCGGGCTCAACATAATCAGATCCATTTCACGGCTTCAGTGTGATGGAGCAGCACGAGCGTGAGCGCGAGCTAATGTGTCGTTAACAGACTTTTATTCAAATGATTCACTCTTTTCTTTTTTTATGAATCTGAATCTTTTATATTTAAAACTGAAACTCGCGCATTAAGCGACAAAGCGACGCTGAGACTCAACAATGGCGTCGCTCTGGATGTTGTTGGACACTGTGATCTACAGTAAAACACCCCACCTCCTCATACACCTCCTCACACACCGACACCTCCTCACACACCGACACCAGCTTCGTGTGAACAGCGGCAGCGGAGACACCGACGGTCCGAACCGGAACCACCGGACGTCGGTTTAATTATTTAAATCACGAATTTAAAACCGAACCGAAGCGAAGCAGCTGAAACTTCAACGTCTCCATCAGAGTTTCTGAGGCTCCGAACAGGAGGAGGAAGAGGAGGAGAAGGAGCAGCAGCAGGAGAAGGAGCGCGAGTCCGCGTTTTTATGGATGCGACGCTGCGCGTAAAGAGACGAATAAATGTTGACTGACCTGAGGAGGAGGAGGAGGAGGAGGAGGAGGAGGAGGAGGTGCTGGTCCAGAGTCTGGAGGATCCACAGCAGCAGGAGGAGCAGGAGGAGGACGCCGGACCGGGCCCGAGGCTTTTCTCCTCCTGCAGACTGAACAAAGTGACACAGAGATGAAGCGCCGATGGCATTTAGAGAGAACACACACACACACACAAACACACACACACTGTAACACACACACACACACACACACACGGGGATGTGCTGATGATGGGGCGCGCGCCCTCGGTCTCCGAGTCACGTCGTAGTAGCACACGGACACGCGCACACGAGGCCAAAGCTAAAGCGGCTTCTTCAGTGACGAGCTTCCGGGTCTGAGCGCGCGCTGCGTCCATGAGCTGATTTAACACAAACTGATACTTTATAACCGTTCATCTTAACTTATGATCAATAATATTGATGATATTTAATATTAACTAGTGATTTTCTCCGCAGGATGAATTATTGTGAGTTCAAACACAAATTGTTTCATTTAAAAATATTAAATGATTTTGTTTTGATTCAATAAATGTGGTTTTATACAATAATAATAAAAAACAATAATAATAATAGTAATAATAATTGTTGTTGATGATGATATTTTTTCTCCTTTTGTCTTTTTCATGTGACACAAAGAAGAAGAAGATGGAGCTGCACGTTACTGTCCACATCATCTTCATCACCCTCCTCACCCTCTCTCTCTCTCCCTCTCTCTCTCTCTCTCTCTCTCTCTCTCTCTCTCTCTCTCTCTCTCTCTCTCTCTCTCTCCCTCTCTCTCTTTGTCCATTTGGACAAATTTGTGAATAAATGTTGTTTCACCTTCATCAACTCTGAGGCCTGAAGTGATGAAGAGGAGCAAACATCAGGAGGAAGATGAAGGTGTCTGGTGTCTTGAGTCTTGTGAAACTGATCAGACTCAGATCTTCATCTTGTTTCAGAGGAGATGATGATGATGAAGATGATGAGGAGGAAGAGGGGCAGAATCAATTAAAGGTAATAAATGATAATTGGCGCGAACCTCGTTGTCTAAACTTCCGGTTGCTTGATCTTTTTTTCTTTTTCTCTCAAACGATGAATCGATGAATAATTCAGTTCCCGCGCGCTGAGCAGGAATTAGCACGAGAGCACGTGCAGTAAATAGAATTATAACATTTATTACATTAATCTGCTTTTTGATACAAATAAACCAATTCACTGATTATTTCGATTCTTCGGGACGTGAAGTTAACGCTGATGTTGATGATAATTAAAGGATCAAATACATTAATTCAGTCACCAACGCACAATTAAAATATTATTAAGAGAATATTTAAATCTGGGGCTTTTATTTTGAAAGGAGCGGATTGAAACTAACGGGTTTTATTTTATTTTATTTTTAGAAACAGACTGAAAGCGGTGGATCTGTAATTAACTCACCTACGGGGGGAGGGGGGGGGGTGAAATCCAAAAAAGTCTCGCGCTACTGTTTCCTCCTCGTGCGCAGCAGCCGTGAAATCGCGTGATTATTGAAGGAATTCGCTCGCGAGCTTCGATTTGACGCCACAAAACAACAACGACAGAGTCTGCGCACTGGGCCTTTTTATTTTATTTTATTTTTAATCATTAAATAATGCGGACTAACGTCACTTTTATCTTATATATATATATATATATATATATATATATATATATATATAGAGAGAGAGAGAGAGAGAGAGAGAGAGAGAGAGATTTTGAATGATAAATAATTCTCCTCCTCCACCGTGTTTTTCATTTTTATTTATTTTTTTAATCATAAACACATTGAACCGGGTCCGTTTCTCCGGTGCGGAGCCTCAATTTGAGCCTAAATTTCCAGGGACATGTTTTTTTTTCCCGCCGCCGCACGTGTGAAATAAAGGCACCAGTTTCCATGTGTCCTCACCCTCCTCACCCACGGGCCTGTGAATCAGGTTTTGACCTTAATTTGAGACAAAACGCCTCCGAACACAAACAGAAAGCATCTTTCTCTTTATTTATTTCAGTCTCCGTGTGTTTTATTCTCGTGGAGCTGACGAGCAGCCAAAGACATGTGATGTTAAAATATTAGGCCGAGGAGGTGGAGGTGGTGCTGATGGTGTGAGGAGGGGGAGGAGGGGGGAGGAGGAGGAGGGTGAATTATAAACGACTCGGCTCTTATCTGCTCCCTTCACGTATCCAGGATCACAGAAGCTGATTAAGAAAGAAGTCAGAGCCAAACGGCGGATTCATAATGATTGTGAATAATGAATCCTTATCTGTGCTCTGCAGATTATCAGCCTTTCACTGCGCCATGTTTTGTTACATGGGATAATTTATTGCATCTAATACATCACAATGAATCTGATGGGGGGAAAGTGATGGCCACGTTAGAGAGAGAGAGAGTGGTTTTATCCCGGGGCACCGAAATGTCTTTACGATTTTTAATTGGTAAAATATAAGGAAAAGGAGGGGGAGGGGGGAGGGGGTATCTGATAAAATAAAAATAAAAACTAGAAGGTGTAATCTCACTGCTGCTATAATTACTGTGTCAGTTTCAACCTGAACCTGCGTCTCTCTCTAATTTCACATGATTTATTTTTCACCCAGAACAGATAATTAATCATAAACAGAAAAAACAGCAGCGAAGTCAAGATAACGCAAATATTTGCATCTAAAAAGATTCGATGAAGCTAATTTGTTTTTTTTTTTTTTGTTTTTTCATGCT
>CM028923.1:50000-207500 GCA_016801845.1 Polydactylus sextarius | reverse complement strand
TCAACATCATCATATACCAGAGGTGTTGCCCTCGTTAGCCTAGGGATGCTAACCGATGCTAACCGATGCTAGCGGTCGATCGCAGTGAGAGAAGCCGCTCAGAGACGCTGGATCCTCGGCTGCTGCGATGTAAACAACCGCTGCTCATGTTGAACCATCAGTTACAGTTTCAACAACGACCAAACTGACGGAGGTAAAACATTCGTTTATATCTTTATTATATATTATTATATATATTAGAGAACTGACGCAACCACGTGACGTCACTACCATGACATAACCACAATGGCGGCCTGCAACTGAAAGATTATTCTAATATTTTAATGATAAATATAAACATTTAGAGTGTTTCTATAAGATTCATTTATCTGACGTCAACACGTCTGAGTAGATTATTTTAACGTCACTGGTGATTATTTATTATTCACACTTTATCTGACAGGAACTGGCGTTAATGACAATAATAACATTAATGTTAACAATGCGACTCAGATTCTGTTACAATGAAAAACTTTATTAATGAATTAAAAGAAAAAATTAAATAAATTAAAGAATGAATTAAAGTAAAAACATACAAAGTGTATATATATATATATATATGGGAACTTTTTATATTTGTGTCTTTTTGTCTTTGATGTTTTTATTTAAACAATCACATCACATGTTTTAGTATCTCATCATATTTGTGTCTCTTCACTGAATCGGTTGTCGGTTGTCATCATCGGTTGTCATCTTCATCATCATCATCATCAGAAAGATGAATCATCTTTTCTCATCAAAGCTTCAGCAGCTATAAAGCTGCAGGGTCAGTGTGATGCTTTTATTCTGACAGGACACACACACACACACACACACACACACACACACACACACACCCTTCTTCAATCAGAGAGCACGCGGCGGCCATCTTTCTTTCCCATGCTGCTGGTTTGGTGACCGTTTGACTGTTTGAATGTCAGAGTCTTTCGTTCAGTGATCACAAACATGGATGCATCAAGGTTGATATTTAAATCAGCAGCTCACCAGGAAACTGCCGGAGAGAGAGAAGTGTTGGCTCCTTCCTCCTCCTCCTCCTCCTCTTCATCACCTGGTCTCATTAATGCGAGCGGCGTCTCTGCCTCTCGGTTGACTTGACTCCACTCACCTGTCAGAGCTGAGCCCACTCCTCTCAGTCCTGGCATCACCGGTCTCATTTCACTCCTGCAGCCGAACCAAGTTTCCTCCTGCGCTGCAGAGTCGCAGCCACGGGCGTCTGCAGAGTTTGTTTGGTCTGTGTCTACACGATAAAGAGGAAAGTTAGGTGAAGGACAACAATCTGTTGAGGGGACTGATCAGGAGGAATAATGATAATAAGGCTAATAAGGTATCTCTGCTGTGCACATGGTGCAGCAGTTTGAGGCTGCTTAAATTAAGCCACATCCAGCAGTTTTTTTAATATTCAATATGCAAACATATTCAACATATTTGACAACGAAGAGCGTAATTGCAGATGATGCTTTAGGCCTGAGTTTAAAAAAAAGCTTTGAGAATATTGAAACTGCCCTGGTCTCCTTTCACAGCGTCTGAAAAGCTGATGTTTAAAAAGACGTGATAAAGAAGAGATCCTGAAGCTACGAGATACAAGAAGCTAAAAGCTACAAACCATCTGATGAAAGGTCGGGAGATTGTTTCAGGAGGAAGCAGAATAAAACTGGAATTTACAGATTGTTCAGGAAAAGTGACTTTTAACTTTCACAGGAACTTTTAGTTTTTATATTAAAGAGCCTGAAGGTTTGTTTTAGCAGAGTTAGCGTTAGCAGCTGTTTACAGTCAAGAGGAAACGTCACAAAATGTTTCTGTCGATGTGAATTGAAGACGATCTGTTCATTTCACATTAACACTACTGTCTCAGTAAACTCTTTAGATGCGTCCAGAGATTTACAGATGACGTCAGACCCTCAGCGCCCCCTGGTGGACGGCTGCTGTCAGAGATCTGCTCCTTTGACCAAAATAAAAACACGATGAAGTTTGTGTTTATTGACTTAGTTCTTATCAAGTTGTCGTGTTGCTGATCAGTTTGATTTCAACCTGTGATGTCATGATTCACCGATGAAACTGACTCTTGATTGGTCGACAGTTTGACTCGATGTCACGACTGTTTGTGTTTCATCCAGACGATGGTTTGTGTTTGGACACAGACGATGGTTTGGGTTAAATGGTCATGATGTCATTTCTTCATTGTCTTGTTGATGAACAGTGAAGGTTTTACGACGTCAAGTGACAACATGTGAAACAATTAAAGCGACGTTCATAATTCAGCGTTGACTGCTGCGACACTGAAGTAGTTTTCAGACTTTTTTTTGTCAGTTCAGTTTTTCTGCTGCGACTGCATCGGACCGTTCTTCATCATCAAACAGACTCATATAAAACGTCTGTGTGCAGCCAAGTGAAACAAATTAAGACATTAGTCTGAGAGATCAGTGATAACCTGACACATAATTCACACAGCGTTTATTAAAACGCCGGCTGCAATTCCCCAACATTTCCCTCCAAAACCCTGCATCAGAGTCCAGACGTCGGAATAAATCACAGACAAAATGTCACAACGACGTCTCAGGTCTAATGTAGATGAACTCAGTCTAATATAACCTGGGGGTGGGGGTGGGGGGGTCTCATTAGACGCTATCATCTCATCTGACTCAAAAACATATCAGTCACCAACTTGTTATCCATGAAAACAGATAATGTTGCTGTTGGATCTCGTGACCTCCGAGTGTTTCCCAGAGAAAACAACAGGTGTGAGATGAAGGAGACGCTGCCTCCTCCTCCTCCTCTTCATCATCACCGCCTGGAAAAACACCTGACGAGGTCAAAGCTCCATATGTATCTGACATATACGTCCACTCAGTTTTTACCAGATCTGGCCGACGTCCTCGCTCACGTCAACTTCAGATTCTGAGATGAGAAGAAAATCACCGAGCAACAATCAGAACAAAAACTCATGTGGAAAACATTTCTTATCATTTCTGCAGCACAGAGCGACCAAACTGCTACCGTCTGTCCGCTCGGCCTCTGTCAGTTTTTGAGGAAATGGGACGAGATCGCCAAAATAAAAGGCCACAATTTTCCCCAGTTGATTGTTCTTATCTCAGAGCGGCAATCTGCTGCGACCCGGTCGTTAAGGGTGATCAGGCCGTGGGGATATTCCAGCCGACGTATAAAAAGGTTGTGAGCGTTATCGGGAGGCAGTGATGTCACCGCCTTCAGTCCATGAACTCTGGGTCATTTAGATTCGACCAAACAGAAACATTAAAGAAAAACACGCAGCGACGTCGTTTTATCCACATTGACCGAAAATAGACGAGAACGAAGCCTCGCGGGCGTCTGACGCTCCGTTTGATTTTAACTCCTTCAAACTCCACTTTATTATCTAGAAGTCAGTTTATTTTTTAAGGCCCGAGGCAACGATGTGTCAGTCAGAGGTTTACTGACGACGTCTCTGCTGCTGCTGGCAGCAGACGAGCAGATACGCAGCAGATTAGTCTTTATTAGCTGTTTTCACGGAGACTTAATTGTGAGATCAAAGTTAACGGTTTTTCTGATGTGAGGCAGAAAAGATTTCATCAGGATGAGAAATATCACAGCAACTCGTGTAAATATTCAGGAAACAAAACCACACCTTCAGAATAAAAGCCTGGTAATGAAATAAAGACTAGACTCATCGTGTTTCACTCCAGTTTCAGATGATTGGATCTGAGGTTCATGGTGGTGTCCTGTGAGGTCACAGTGACCTTTGACCTTTGGGACCAAAAACTTTGTGTAAATGTTACAAACTTTCTTTTCCGACGCTGTGATGTCGTCGCGTCTCTCACCAGTCATTTTTATGTCGGAGGAAACATTTGTTCAAAGTCTCGACATTTAACGTTCAAAAGACCAGAAGCGTTTAATGATGTCACTGTGACCTTTGACCTTTGAATCTAATCGAACCTTTATTTTGAAAGGATTTTGGAGATGTGAAAAAACAAAACCTGAAACATGAGTTGTCGACTCATTAAACTTTTCCTGAAATAGGTTTTCATACTTTTATAAACTGTTTCCGAACTTTCTAATTGTCTCAGTTTAACAGTTTCTACAGTAAAACACAGCGTCACAGTCTCAGACCCCACACGTCTCCTCCCGTCGTCCAGACTGAGGCGTCTCCTGCAGAAACTTTTCTCTTGAATTACACACAGATCAGATTTCAGCCGGAGGAGGCTGGTTCATTCACGTCGTTAGAAAAGTAACTTCAGCCTGTCGAGTTTAACACCAACAGGTTCCGACGTCTGCGGGATTCAACACTTTATTCACATTAACTGGTCATTGATTAACTGGTCTTTGATTAACTGATCATTGATTAATTGATCATTGATTAACTGATCATCACAGGCGAACTGAAGCGTCTGAACATCAGATCTGATCTGAGATCAGGAGGTGACCTCAGGTGACCCTTTGCTGTAACTGTCGACTCATATTTTATGTCTCGTCTGAGTGACAGCGACTTTTCCTGCTGCCGCAAACGTCACGCACACACAGATCAGTTTACACACACACACACACACACACACACACACACACATGAAACTCATATGAACTCAGAGCGTCCAACTCTTTGACCCTCGGCAGCAGGTAACACCGTCTTCAGTGGGGGAGAGAGGAGGGAGGAGAGGGTGAGGGGGTGTCACCCGTTTAGGCGTCGACCCTGTGACCCCCCCTGAGCTGGAGGTTAGAGGTGGGGGGCAGTGCTAATGTCTTTGGCATCAATGGAGGTTTGTTTGAAGGTGTGAAGAGAGGAAGTGAGACGTTTCCTCTTCATCAGTAGAACTTCATTCATCTGTTCATCAGTTCACATGTTCATCTGTCAGGTCCTAAAGTATATTCCAATAAATGTCAGTGTCCATCAAATCAAACTTATCAAACATTTTTTCTCTGATATATTTTTTCTTTATGTTTCGTTTTCAGATCGTTTTCTGACTGATTGAAACAACAACAACAACAACAACAACAACAACAACAACTCAGGTGAGTGAGAACTAAAACTAAAAATTCATCAACACAGGAATTTGTGCCACTAGGGGGCAGACATCTGTTGAAAAGCTGGTTCTGGTTCTGGTTCTGGTTCTGGTCTGGTTCTGGTTCTCCTCTGGTTGTTATCGTTGTTGTTATCTCGTTAGCTCGTTAGCTCGTCAGTTGTTCAGTTGAGTTGTTGGTGAAACTAAAATTGAAACAAAGGAGACCAAAAGACAGAGAACGACTGTGTCGCCCCCTGGAGGCTGACGTCAGTACAGTCACATGACGAAGCGTCTGGTGAGTTGAATGAGGTCAAACTATTTGTTTATAGACTTTTAAAGTCGCTGATGGAAAAAGAAACAATGTTTCATTTGTAAACTTCTTCTGAAACATAATGATTGATCAGTCGATCGGTCCGATCGGACGGATCAATATCAACAGTCTGATGTTCTTCGTCTGTAGCTTCACTTGTGACATTTGCGTCGTGTTGACTCATCTGGGTCACCGCAGAAAACCACTTCCTGTCGTTGTCAAAATAAAAATCTTCAGACTAAAACCAGGACAAAGGTTTTAACCGAAGCTCCTGACGAGTCGTATGTTCCAGTGATTAAACCTGATGATGATGAGGAGGAGGAAGATTTGTTTATTGAAACCAGACAGTGTTTTGTTGGCTGCGTTGTCATGGAGATGCTCAAAGCTTCGTCGTCACCCCTGTAACAGGAAGTGGTTTTAGTTGAAGAATAGAAATAAAAGCAATCGTTTACAAAACCAAAGTGAGCAGGTGTGAAACAGGAGACGACGTGGACCAATCACGTGAACCAAACCTTCACCTGCACCTGCGTCATGTGACCTGTTTGACTTCACCAGACGCTGCAGCAGGTGATCTGTTGTGTTTGTGTGACAATGAAGCTAAATGAAGTGACCACACAGTGAATCAAAGGCGGGAACGTGTCACTCTGCAGCTCAGAGAGAAAAAAAGATGAAATGAGCTTTTAGTCGTTGAGGAAACAGACGAATCAAACACTTCCTGGCTTTAAAGTAGAAACAGAAAGACTTCCTCCCTCATATGCAGGTAGACGAGGCATCAGGGCGAACAAAGACGCAGAGTCTAAACAGCAGCACACTGTGTGTGTGTGAGTCTGTGTGAGTGTGTGTGTGTGAGCTCGTTGGCCTCTCGGGTAGTAACACACACCACACCACGACGGCGTCGGTGGCGATTTTCTGTGGAGCTCATTCCTCAACCGGTCACAGGGTTAAGTACCGCAGCCACACACACACACACACACACACACACACACACACGTGAACACTGGAGCCATTGAGTCGGCCACACAGAGCAGACGCCACCAGAGATGTGGGTGGTTTGGGGGGTTTGGGGGTCTGGGGTCCAGCCCAGACTCGGCGGTGAAGTGAAAGCTGTGACCACACAAGCTGCAGCAGCCGACAACTCACGTCCTTCAGGTGTGTGAAACACTGAGATCAGGTGATGTGCAGGTGGAGGCGGAGCTAAACGAAACGTCTAAGAGGAAAAATGTGAAATATGCAGTTCGGTCTGAACTGCAAGCTGAAGTTCACGTCAGTCTCACGATCGCCAATGATGATGATGTAACGGTCCAGACTCTGGTCTTTACCGGTCCAGATTCTGGTCTGTACAGATACAGACCAGAGTCTGGTCCGGACGGTGTCTGTCTGTCTTCCAGACACAGGTCCGCTTCCTAAGCCACCAGGCCACCGCCTTGTCATCGCACATCTCGTTTCATTTCGTCTGTTCTTTATTCTCCAAGTGTCTGTCTGAAACTGACCTCAGTCTTTTACTTGTCGTGGTTAAAAAAGTTGTTCTTTTCTTTGATCGTCAGTTTATTTAACATCAGTTCAGTTTAACTAAAACTGTCAGTTTATTTAACACGTTTCAGTCTGTAGATCTGCTTCAGTTCGGTCTTTTACTTTTTTAACACATCAACTCCTTGTTTTCGTGTCTGTCGAGTTTATAACCTCCGAGGGTCCACGCTGAACTTTTTAACAACGTTTGTGTTTTCATGCTGCACTGCAGTGAAGGTGAAGTGAAGGTTCAGTTCTACAAGTTTAGAAGTTTATCCATTTAAAACAGGGACAGCATGTTTTAAACAAACCGAAAGTATCGATTAGTCAGCAGCCGATCACGTCAGCAGACGTCTGAACCTCAGTGAAGCTCTGAGGACGGTGGACGTGGCTCCTCTGGAGGAGGTTGAAGCCGAAGGTTGGCCGAGCTGCTCGGCATCTGTCTTTGTGCGTGTGTGTGTGTGTTTGTGTCTTTGTGTCTGGGGTAAACCCCTGCTGCTGCCGAGCCTTTGTCTCCTCCTGATCGCCTCTAATGCTGCAGCACTAATTGTTTAACACAGAAACACATCTTTTCTCCCTTTAATGTTTTTGTTGTTATTGTCGTCGATGCATTTATTACAAAACCTTTGTGGATTTGAACACACGCCCCCCCCGCCCCCCGTCCCCCGTCCCCTCCCTCTCTTTCATCTTCTCTGTAAAACCAGAGAGAAGAGGAAAAAAAAAAGAAAATGTGAACATCAGCAGAAAAACGGATGTCTGGCAAGTTGCATCATTTTCAGAAAACAAACAGTGTGAAACGGTGTTAGCCAGCATATTAGCATATACACATAAAGACCATGTGTGCGTGAACGTCTCAGAAAATAAAGAGGAAACACACACACACACAAAAAGGAGGCAAACGTTCCTCTGCGCTAGCGTGACGGAGGTTTCTCAAAGAGATAGCGCTCTGGGTAAACATGTGATCACCACAGATCCAATCAGCTCAAACAAAGAGGATAAGCGTGTGTGTGTGTGTGTGTGTGTGTGTGATGTAGGTGTGCATCTATCTGTTGTTCATAGTAAAAGTACAAATAAAGAAAGAAAAAGCGCCGCGGAGCCGAGCGGCTGTTATCATTTGCATCATAATAGTAAACTGATATGAATAGTACTGCGTCGATGCTAAGCTCTTAACGTGCGTGGAAATTGCTTACCTTCAAGAAATGTGTCGCCGCGTTCGTGTTTGTGTGCGAACGTATTGTGTTGTATTGTTTCGCAGTTTCATCATCGTACAAAGTGTCTCAGCGTCGTGTCGTGGGAGTGATTCAGACGCCTCCTGAAACAGGTAACGTGGATCAAAAGACGCAAATTTAGGTGAATTCACTTTGGAAAGTTTGAAATAAACCGTCGAACTTTTTCAGCTGCGCAGACGTTGTTTCTCTTCAACGTTGTCTCTGCTGCTTAAAGATTGAGGTTCATCCAGAGAAGATGATCGCACCTTCACTGTGTCGATGTTAAAGTAAAGAGTCGCACGTTGTTTCGTTCCTCGATGAAAATATTTAGTGTCTGTGTAGTTTTGAGTTTCCAGATCTGTTTTTTACTGGTGCTTCAGGTCTGAACTGATCAGATTTTTGTCAGTTTTTCAGTCTTTGTCTTGGTGCAGTTTGTTGCTTTGTTTTGTGTCGTTAACGTGGTTTTAAAGACAATAACAAACGTCAGCAACAGATTCATACGTGAAGCGAACACGACGACAGAGGCAGAGAAACCGACCAACCAGCATCAGTCAGACGTTAATGTAACATAGTATCAGTGTTGTTACTTATTATTTATTAGTTATTTGCAGTTGGACTCTTGTTATTTAATCGATCGTAACGGACACAAACCTTCAACATTTGCTCGTTGGGTTTTAATTTCATGAAGTTCATCATCTCCTGTTTTCATTTAAAAGGCATGAAAACATTGGAGGACACATCCAAAGACACAGACTGTTCAACAACACATCACGCTCCCTCTGTTCCCATCAGACCCCCCTCCACCCCCGTTTTCCATTTTTCTTCCCCACAGTTTCCACCTCTGCCTCCTCCCTCCATCATCTCCCCAGGAGGCTGCGAGGCCCTGTACATCCCCGATAAGAGCTGCTCACGGGGAGGAGGAGGTGGGGGTGTGGGGGAGGAGCAGGGTGGAGGCTGTGGAGGTGGAGGGGGGTGAAGGGGTGGGGGCTTCAGGGTCACCACAATGGCACGGTCCTGATAGCACTATCAGCTTATGCTAATCAGCAGCTAAGTGTTTCAGAGGCCGGCGCCGTCCTGAAACACAGCGCTACTTAACCTGCGTCGTATCACGATGAGCTCAGACGCTCGAACATTCAGACGCTGCTGAGTTTTATTTAAACACAGACAGACGGAGACTAAATTGATTAATCGTGTCACAAATCGTGGTCACAGTCGCCTCCTGGCTCGTCTTGTTCTCGTGGTTTTTCAGCGTATTGTTCTGGTGATAATGGTGAAGAGCAGCGTCACACGTCTTCAGCGGAACGTGTGTGAATACGCGGCCGCTGTGTGATGTGATGTAATGTGAGGTGCTATTGTTACCTGAGCTACTGTACATGACAGGTGAGAGATAAAGGAGTGTGCAGCCGACCTCCTCTATACTTCAAGATGAAAAACTTGGCTGATAAACGTCGGGACCAGAAGATTTAGATAAAAGTAGAATAGTGAGACTTTTACCTGTCGACCCTGAAAGAGAAGAAACGTTTCAACCTGCAGACGTTTGTGTCTTTCTACAACTAATTTATCATCATATCACCTGCTTTTAGAAACCGTCGTCTGTAACTTCATCACTTCATAACTCAACCGACCGACAGCGACGTTTGGCTTCAGAAGAGACAATCATTTTGGTTTTGACACAGATGAATGAAATGTATCAGCAGAACGTCTTCTAAGATGAATCAGTCGTCATAACGAAGGATAAATGTGTCGTTATCGACTCACTTCCTTGTTTCTATTTTCATCGTACTCATCGTTCAGTCGTGTTTCGGTCATTTTATGTCATCTGCTCCATAGGATCCAGGGGCTGTGTAAAGATGCTATTGCTACATGGCTAACAAAGCTAACAAAGCATCAGCAGCTAATGTTGAGTTATTTGTCTCTACCGATGTTAGCATGCTAACCAGCTAGCCGCCACTGCAGCATCGATCAGAGACCGTGTGGATGCTAATATTGAGATTCAATCACGAGGTTGACTCCTGATTGGCTGGATTGGTTTATGGGCGGGGCCAGTGTACGATGGTAGCGCCACATTATTAATCACATTAAATTTTATATGAAGTCGTTAATATATTGAGCTGAATTTCCTGTTGATTTTTACTTTACTTCAGTCGATCATAATAACATCAAAGCTGAAAGTTTTTAATTAATTAACAAATTAAAAATGTTGAATAAGAGAAGTTTTAGTTTGACCTGATAAGATCTGATGATCTGTGTCTGTACCTTCGTTCATCATCTGAATCAACAATAAAAGTTGATAAAGTTTGTGAAAGAAATCAGATTTATAAAGTCGGACCTGTCGGACCTGACCCCCCCCTCCTCATGGAGGAAATGAGGCCCCTCACCGTCTCCTGTCAACAACCAGCTCCCTGTAAACTGAAATGGAGTTTGGTGCGGCGCCGTATCTTCTCCTCCCTCCCTGTGTCGCTGAGTGTTTCCTCCACCTTCGCTGCTGTTTAGATAGAGGAGCTTTGCCGAGGAACCCGGGGGACGGGAGGTGAGGTCCACAGATAGAGGACCCCATTGTGGTCCAACGGGAAACGCATTGTGGCTGGATTTGTCCAGTTTTATGTAAAAGCAATACTCTTTTCACCTGAACTAATACAAGCTGTGGCGTAAGCCCCTTACTGCCATGTGCTGCATTTTCCCCTAATCTCTCTGGATTCAGCAGCGTCCCCACATACCTCAGGGCACTCACTGATAAAGCCTTAACTCTATACCGCTCTCCCTCTCTACACTCTCAGCCTCCTTCATAGTCTCTCGCCCGCCGGCCTCCCCCCTTCCTCCTCTTTTCTCTTTCCCAGGACACCGATGAAGCAGCCTAGCAAAAAATTAAAGTGATCAAGAGATTTAGAGGAATGAGGAGAAAATCACTTTGTGAATTCCATCTTGGAGGAGGAGATGAGAAATGTTGAGGGACGAGAAGAAAAACGAGCAGAGTGAGAACGAGGCAGAGGATTTCTGAACGAAAGAGGAAATCATCTCCAGCATCGTCTGACCGACGTTCGGATTCACGACTGAAATCTGATTCGACATCAGCGAATGTCCTGACGAACAAACTGGAAATACATAACCTCTCCTACTGCAACTTGTTGGAAACAATTCATACGACCATTTTCTGTTTCTTTGACAGCTGGAGGTGCTTTATTGATGTTTTAATGCTACGTAGCTAACATTAGCATCAGTCGCCTCTGAAGATCAACAGTGAACGAGTTTGTTCTTTTGTTTAATTGGAGTGAAAATAACAGTTGTATAAATATATGCTTGTATAAATAACAAGTTGCAGTTTTGATGGTTTATGTTGTGAACCGTTGGTTTGGACACGAAGTTTGTTAATGAGCTGGTTCCACTGTTTGTGCTAAGCTAAGCTAACATGACACAGACACGAGTTTAGTACTGATCTCTCCACTAGTTTGACATGATGTCACCTTCTTCCTCTGAAGGAGCAGTTAGCTAAACGGTTAGCTTCAGCATCAACACGTGTTTAGGGACATTTGTCACCTCCGTTTCTGTTTTTCTTCTCAAGTGCTAACAGCTTGCGTGCTAACAGCTAGCATGCGAACAGCTAGCATGCGAACAGCTAGCGTGCTAACAGCTAGCGTGCTAACAGCTAGCGTGCTAACAGCTAGCGTGCTAACAGCTAGCTGCTCAGATGATGAGTTATATCATCTGTTCAACAGCAGCGATGAAATGTACGTATCGCACCTTTAATGTTAAACAACTAAAACCTCGTCGAGTTGATCGAGTCGAGCTGAAACATTTTATCAGATAAAAACAAAGAAATTTGATTCATGTTGACGAAGCCGCAGCAGTTTATTTGTGCCTGTGTTTGATGTGAAACGGTAAAAACGGCGACAGAGAAACAGAAATAGCTTCAAAAGCACAGTGGAGTCTTTACGAGGAGGAGGAGGAAGAGGAAGGACGAGCACAAGGACGAGATAAAACAGAAGCAGGAGCGAGGAGGAGGAGGAGAAACGGGGACCAAAGCAAGGACGAGGTGAAGGAGAAGATATTACGTTTTTATGTTAAACTTCAGAGAAACTCGGTCCAATCCCAGAGTTTTCCCTTTTTCCTGACAAGACTCTTCCAGATGAAGGAACGAGCGGCGGCAGCACGGCGACGACGGGCCTCAGGTAGATTAGAAAACGATAGAAAAAAAGAAGAGAAAGTTTCATTTAGAGAAGTCACGCTCTGGAGCAGAGAAAAGAGGAAGACCTGTGAGGACATGAAGTGATGTTGAAGCTGCAGTCAGCGGCAGGATATCAGGAGTTTTGGCATGAATGTCCCTGTGTGGGCTCATGTACAGTTAATCTCTGCTGACAGGATCTTCATTTGAATAAAGATCCTGTCAGCGCTCGCTGCTGTTTGCTTCTTTAAGACGAGGACCTACAGTTACTGAAATTGCTTTGACAAATCATAGCTGATGGGAGGAAGACGCCGTCCTACCTGAGCTGTGATGGTTAACACCTCAGCACACAGATAGAAAATCTGCAGAGATATTAGAGCAGCTTAACAGCCAGATTACGCTTGTCTCTTATTTTTGTTTCCTGGGCTTCTCCTCCGTCGGACCGTGTCGGTCAGATGTAGAAACCGTTGTGACATAAAACCTGTGGGCAAAGAAACTGGAAGAATAAAGATTCACAGAAATAAAAACAGAATCCACAGAAATAACGACACAAACACCGAGACTGCGGTCGGTCGGGTGAAATATTTACACAGGTTTAGTTTTTAAAACACAGAAGAGTTTCTCTCATTTACTGATCAAGACGTTTATTTAATATGAAGCCAGAGGACTGAAGGAGCCTGGACGCTTGATGTTGTTCAGTCAGAACAGGAAGTTGTTAACGGCGGCGTGCTAATTTTAGCAGCCATGGCTAGCATGTTTCTTGTTGCTTGGCAACATCATCATCTGCTCAGGTCTGATATCATAATCATCGTCATCACCTCAGTTTTACCCTTAAATATTTAAACATCAGACGTTTGATGTGAATTAGTGACCATGAGTTAACGAGGTTCAACTTTGTGTCTGTAAACGTCTCAAATCACCAGATGATCTGAGTCAAACTTCAACAGCAACCATCGTGACACCACTGATGATGTCATCAGTGACATCGTCGTGGCATCACGACTCGTCTCCTGCGAGTCTGTGGTTGACTGTTGTGTCGTTTCAATCATCTGAAGATATTTTATTATTTTCTTCAGTCGTTTCTTGTGTCGCGCTCCAGATGTAGGTGAAGTTTAACTTCTCTTCCTGTTTCTACTGTCGCGTTTACTTTGGTGTAAAACTAACAAACGCAGAAGGTTTTCACTTCAACAAACTTTAGACTGAACCAGTTAGAGTCTGAGACTTGAGGCCAAAGGTCAGTGACACCTGATCAAACATCATCAACACGTTTGCTGCTGTAACTCGTTAATTTAAACTTTAATAACCTGCAGTCGACTAAACGAACCGAACCGACGTGAACGTCACCAAACATGAACCGAACCGACTGCGACGCGTTGGTTCTAATCAGAAAGTCTCTGTGTGTGTCTGAAAGTCTGTGTGAAAGTCTGTGTGTGTGTCTGTGTGTGTGTGTGTCTGTGTGTGTCTCTGTGTGTGTCTGTGTGTGTGTCTGTGTATTTGTGTGTGTGTGTGTGTGTGTGTGTGTGTGTGTGTGTGTGTGTGTGTGTGTCTCTGTCTGTATCTGTGTGTGTGTGTGTGTCTCTGTGTGTGTGTCTGTGTGTCTGTGTCTGTGTCTGTATCTGTGTGTGTCTGTGTCTGTGTGTGTTTGTGTGTGTGTGTCTCTGTGTGTGTGTGTGTCTGTGTGTGTGTCTGTGTCTGTGTCTGTGTGTGTTTGTGTGTGTGTGTCTCTGTGTGTGTCTGTATCTGTGTGTGTGTGTGTGTGTGTGTGTGTGTGTGTCTGTGTCTGTGTCTGTATCTGTGTGTGTCTGTGTGTGTGTGTGTGTGTGTGTGTGTGTGTGTGTGTGTCTGTGTGTGTGTGTGTGTGTGTGTGTGTGTGTGTGTGTGTGTGTGTCTGTGTCTGTGTCTGTGTGTGTGTGTGTGTGTGTGTGTGTGTGTGTGTGTGTGTGTCTGTGTCTGTGTGTGTCTGTGTCTGTGTGTGTGTGTGTGTGTGTGTGTGTGTGTGTGTGTGTGTGTGTGTGTCTGTGTGTGTCTGTGTCTGTGTGTGTGTGTGTGTGTGTGTGTGTGTGTGTGTGTGTGTGTGTGTGTGTGTGTGTGTGTGTGTGTGTGTGTGTGTGTGTGTGTGTGTGTGTGTGTGTGTGTGTGTGTGTGTGTGTGTGTGTGTCTGTGTCTGTGTCTGTGTCTGTGTCTGTTTGTGTGTGTGTGTGTGTGTGTGTGTGTGTGTGTGTGTGTGTGTGTGTGTGTGTGTGTCTGTGTCTGTGTCTGTGTGTGTGTGTGTGTGTGTGTGTGTGTGTGTGTGTGTGTGTGTGTGTATCATCAGGTTCCATCAGAAATTTTCTATCAGATGATAAAAGTAGAAACAACATGTGGAACAAGACAAGATCTCTGATCTTCAACACTGATCATTGTTTCTCTTCTAATACAACCCCCCAACACACACACACCTGCCTGGCCCCTCCCTGACCACACACACACGTCACCTGACTCCTCTCCCACGGTGCCATTGTGAACGCTGCTGCCTTGGCAATGTGCAGCTGTGTGATACAGCGAGAGGCCGATTCAACTCATCATAAAGAGCGAGTTATAATCTCCTCCCAGCGACAGGTCCGCCCACCACACACACATACACACACACACACCTCGCCACGTCCTCACCATGCTACACCTCCACACACACGCGGTGGCGGCGGCGACTTAAAGCTGCGGCCGGATGACACGCAGCATTATAAATAGTCTAATCTATATGGTAATAGTGTTGTATTCTACAAGCAGAGAATGGGGATAAGATAACATTGTGACTCCGGGGTTTGTACGGCCTTCTATGGTAATTGTTATCAAAGGTTATTTGGGATGACATCGGCGCCTCCTTGTGATTGGCTGGGCCCTGTTATTTACGATATGAATTATGATAACCATGATGTCTCTGCTGCTCTCACCGCCGCCGCCTCGCCACCCGCCAGATACAATAAATTGCTATCGTTAATCATGGCACTTTGTTCTGCCATGATTACTCCTCTGCCGCAATAAGAGTTTTATTTAAGGAGAATATGGATTTGTCATCCTTCTGGCGGCAAAATGAAACTGACAATATTTTATGTCCTGACATTTAATTTGTAAAAGCGGACGCGGCTGCATTTGCATTTTATGACACTCTCTGTATCTCACCTCCTCCCTCCTCCCTCTCTGATCTATCTCTCGCTCCTCCTCCTCCTCCTCCTCCTCCTCCTCCTCCTCCTCCTCCTCCTCCTCCTCCTCCTTTCATACTCAGAGTGGAGGTGACATCTGTGGATGGAGAGCAGCAGGCGATGAAAGCCACAGGTCACCTCTTTTATTTACATGTTGTTTTTCTGCAGCGACAAAATAAAAAGATCAACAACGACATCAAGTCTGAATCTGATTACAGATCAGATTTATATCTATCACACACACACACCACAACCACAGGTTGTTGTTGTTGAAAGAGAAAATAACTTCATCTCATGTTAGAAACAGACATCTCGAAACTTTTTTTCATGAATTTTTTCATTTTCAGGATTTAAATATTTGTTTTATGTGAAAGTGTCGATGTTTCCTGCTCCTGTAGAGACTCGGTGTGTCTGAAGTTTACGTTGGTCAGTGTGATCATGTTGATCATGTTGATCATGTTGATCATGTTGATCACATCGATTCAGACCTGTTCACTCCACGACGATCACGTCAGTTTTGTTTCTCTGCCGTCGTCAACGTTAATCCTCTGATTCAGTTTTTAAAACTAAAACTTCAGGATCAACACACTCATCTTCTGCCTGCTGGTGAAATACTGTTATAATCAAATAATAATATTAATAGTAATAATAATAAAATATTGATGGAAACAGATAAAATAGAGAAATATATATATATATATATATATATATATATATATATATATATATATATATATATAAAACTTTTATTATAAATGCAAATTCAGTCTTTTAATAATAACGTAAATTAAACTTTAATAATAAAAGTAAATCACGTGCTGCACTAGTCTCGACAAACACAATAAACTTCAACAATTTTAAAACTCAGTCATTAAAATGTAAAATGTTTGAATACACACACTCACTCACTCACACACACACACACACACTCACACACACACACACACACAAACGCACTAACTAAACTTCAACCATATAAACATACAAATGTTACAGTGAAAAACACCGAAGGAAACGAGACTTTGAACGACTTTGACCCTGAGTTTCCTGAAGTGACTCTGTCTCTCTGTCTGTCTGTCTGACTGTCTGTCTGTCTCTCTCTCTCTCTCTCTCTCTCTCTCTCTCTCTCTCTCTCTCTCTCTCTCTCTCTCTCTCTCTGTCTGTCTCTCTCTCTCTCTCTCTCTCTCTCTCTCTCTCTCTGTCTCTCTCTCTCTCTCTGTCTCTCTCTCTCTCTCTCTCTCTCTCTCTCTCTCTCTCTCTCTCTCTCTCTCTCTCTCTCTCTCTCTCTCTCTCTCTCTCTCTCTCTCTCTCTCTCTCTCTCTCTCTCTCTCTCTCTCTCTCTCTCTCTCTCTCTCTCTCTCTCTCTCTCTCTCTCTCTCTCTCTCTCTCTCTCTCTCTCTCTCTCTCTCTCTCTCTCTCTCTCTCTCTCTCTCTCTGTCTGTCTCTCTCTCTCTCTCTCTCTGTCTCTCTCTCTCTCTCTCTCTCTCTCTCTCTCTCTCTCTCTCTCTCTCTCTCTCTCTCTCTCTCTGTCTGTCTCTCTCTCTCTCTCTCTCTCTCTCTCTCTCTCTCTCTGTCTGTCTCTCTCTCTCTCTCTCTCTCGATGCCCCCCCATGGCTCCGCCCCCTCCCCTCCTGACCTTCCCGTCCTCTGGGATGGAAACAGCGAACCCACTGGAACCTGGGCTGAGTTCTGCAGGAGTGAGCTTTGAATAATTGTCCTGCAATATGAGTGTCTCTGATTAATTGCCTGAGATAAGACCCCCCCCCCACCCTCCACCCTCCTCCAGGCCCGAGCTCCCATAATCAGCGACTTCTGAGAGAGAAACTATTTAAGTGACCGTGTCATGTGGCGCTCCATGATGGCCGTCCTAATTACTCAACAATAACAAAGAGCCTCATTTAGCAGCGACGCCTGCAATCAGCCGCTCCATGAATAACTTAACAAACAGAAAAAAACATATTTACTGACACATTCATTCAGGACCAGGAGACAATACCAGTCACCTCCGCTCACTGGATTCAGGTGACAGTCTGTGTTTAAAGCTCACGAATGAGAGTTGGGACTGATGAACCCGTTCATGTCGACTGTGATTGTTAGGATAATCAACCTGCTGGTTTATATCACCTGGTTTACTTCACCTGGTTTATATCTCAGAGTCCTGTACTAGTCAGTGAGTCCAACAGACCAGGATCTGGTCCAGTTCTCTGCTTCACTAACTAACAGTCTCAGTCTCTCTCAGCTCCTACGAAGCTGCTCATCAACTCCATTAGTCAACCAGGTGTTTCCAGTCTAGATGTGAGCGTTCACATAAAAGAGGCGGAGTTTGCAGCAGACGTCCAATCACAAACATGAAAGAACCAGTAGCAGAGCGGAGACTTCACAGCCGAAGAGCAGACGATGATTTTACAACAACATGAGGAAAACCGGCCGATAATCCAGGAAAAAGCAACACGGTGGCAGCTGCTAGAAACTGAACAGAAGCTGGTAAAAGATCGATTGTGTCGACGTAAAGTTGTTGTAGTTTCACAGCAACACAGAGACGAGTAGATGTGACTGGAATAAAATTAAAATCAAATGAATGATGCTGAAATCTAGACTGTTGTTACGGTGAATAGGCTGATACAACTTTAACCTTCATGTTCAGCTGCAACCCTAGCGCCACAAAACAATACAACTAAATATAAGAACATGATTCAAAGTGTCAGTAGGAAACTTTCATCTCTGATACGTCCAAGTCCAGTTTCAGTGTCAGTCAGTCTCTGGTTTAGGACGACAAGCTCAGTTAATGAAGGTGACGGGGGTGTGTCGTCGGACCCTGGCAGCTCCAAACAGGAGCATTTGTACAATGTGTCGATAATAAAATCCAGTTATTTAATATCCTAGTTAATTATTGTAGGAGTCAATAACGCAGCAGTGCTACTGTCTGAGGGACAGTCAGCTCCACTGTGTCACTGGCAACGTGCGGTTTGAGGAGATCACAGATATATAAGTGACGCTCCAATAAATAATGATGTGAAAGACCAGAGGGTTCTGGTCTCTAAAAACCCCGGTCCTCCTCAGAGACCCTCTCTCAATCCGACACCGAGCTCCACGGATCTTCAATAAAAGGACCAGACATTTTCTAGAGAACTGAACCTCTGATCTGGAACATGACCTGCTCCGGAGCAGGTTAGCTCAGCATCAGTTACCATGGAGACGGACCCCGGTGAGAAGTGAACCACCTTCGTAGGACGGAGACCAGAGTTAACCCTGAAGTTACCGTGGTAACAACTAGTCCTCTGGTTTATTTTATCTGGTTTACTTCACACAACAAAATTAAAATATGTTGGAAACATTGTCAAAGTAAAAAGAGTTGTAAAATATAACGACTAAAATATATTATTAATAATTATGTTATAATATATAATTATTATATATGTTTGATCTTTTATTAAAGTTTTAATAATCAAATAAATAGCAGCAGTAGAAAATAACTGAGATCATGTCTGTAGGTGGAAATTATTTTAATATTTTTATTATTTATTTTTTAAATTTATTGAGAATTAAATTCATACAAATATCTGAAATGTAACTGAATAATTTTATCTGTAAATATGTTTAATATTTCATGACTCAGAGGTAACTCATCTAACAGCATTTTATATTATATTATGTTTTTATTTCACAACCTGAGTCATAAAATATAAAGATGTTGGAAGAATTTTAATGTTTCAGACGAAGTCGATTCTTTGTTGAACTGATATTTTCACATCAAACGGAGGAAATGAAGAGAAAAGTTTTATTAAAGGTGAAGGTGAAACTGTGTTTGTTTACTGATGAACACGACAAAACCTGGACACAAGCTGAACACTTTTACTGATTTAAACAGTTAAAGATGGAGAAGTGTAACAACAGTGTAACAACAGTGATAAATCTTCAGTCGTGTCATCCTTGAGGACAAACCGTCTTTGACTCTAAACGTCAAATCAATCATCACTTTAATGTAAAAAAGATTTGTTTTACTCGTCACATGATGATTCAACATTTCATGACACAAGAAGAAAAACAATCAAAGTAATTTGAGACTCGACACGTTTTTCTTTCCTCTGAATCACTGATGAAGTCGTTGATGACGACGTCTTTTTTGTCGTCGTCGCGATCCAGAGGACGAAAAATCAATTTGTCTGAATAATACTCATCAGTTGAACTGGTGATAATGATGTTCAACACCTGTGTGTGTGTGTGTGTGTGTGTGGAACAATGCTCCTCCTTCATGATTCATTACATCTTCATGTCGCTGTGTGAATAAAGACGCCGCGGCCTCTGAATCAAACTAATGTCTCTGAAAATAGGATGTCGCGTCATCTTCCTCATCTTCCTCTTCCTCCTCATGTCGCTGCTGCTCTTTGTTCTCAGACGCTGAAGCAGACGAGACGTGAACGTTATGTTTTTTCATCTTTTTATCTTTTTTTATCTTGTGATCTGTATGAACTCTAACGCCGCTGCTCTCGGCCACTAGGGGGGCGTCAGTGAAATAATGTGACGTAATTTATTAATGGTGACGATGTTGACGATGAAGCTGGTTGAACATCAGTGAACCTGATGTCGAAGGTTCAAACTCTTCCATCGACACTTTCAGTTTAATTGTTTGTTCATGGTTCGATGACGTTAAAGTTTATTTATTGTTCGTTGTTTTTTCCATATTTTCTATTTTTATCTCAGATAAAAAAGTTTATTTTTAGTAAATTAACAACAATAAACTGCTCATTTTCTTTCTTCTCAGAGTATCACCCTGATCTCCGATTCATCCTTCGTCTCAGACCCTGGTGAGAAGGTTATTGCATCGCATTTCCCATCATCCTCTCTGTTTCTTGTCCTTTCTGAAGCTGAAGATGTTTTCCCTTTGTTTCTGCTGTTTATGTCACATGAAATATTCCTTCCACTGGGGTTTGTGAGTTTTTCCAACCAGATGATTAGTGTTTAAATTATCCAGGGAAAAGTAAAATGGACCAAACACAACAAACATGTGAGCGAACAGAAGAAATGATTTAAAACATTTATATAAAACGTTTCTGAGCAGAAACAGTGAAAAGTAGAAAAACTGATCCATTTTTAATAAACATCAAGTCACGACAGAGACTTGGTGGACGTCGACCTCCTGACGTCTGGTGACGGAGGAGGGAGGAGGAGGAAGGAGGAAGGAGGACAGACGGACTCTCTGCCAAGCGCCCACATCTCCTTCTTGCCATTCCCTCCCTTTGTGCTCCGTGTGGAATAACATACCTTTTATTCCCTCCCTCCTCCCCTAGCTCTTTGTAAAGCGATCAGGGCCCCTGATAGTGATGGCGATTACAAAACCGCAGGAGCAGCCACCCCACCAAAACAAAGTGTTTTTCAGCTCCTGTTTTTTTCAGGACCTGGCGCCACCCGGAGAACTGTAAACATTAAACATGGGCCAACGCCGGCGGCCGCATCGCTTTCTACCTGATTCACCACCAAGAGGCGACGTGCACGTACGCACACATCATCATGGCTTTCAGAGGCAGCGCTGTGTGCAGAGACGACTGACGGCCATACAAACACACACTTCCAGTGAATTTATCGTCAACAATAACAAACAACGACTTCACCTGCTCTTTGTGTCCATCACCTCGGGTCCCAAAGACCAGAACCAGAAACTATCGATCCCTTCAGGGAAAATGTCTGTCACAGCTGCGCAACACGGTTGGGAAAGAGGAAGTGGATATTTAAAGTAGAAACCGATCGTTGTACAGTGGAGACGCCGGCCTCCACGTCGGTCGTTAACGTCCAGACTGCAGAGACGCTGATGTTGGACTGAACCTGGAGATGATCAGCTGGTCTGAGACGTCAACCTCAGTGTTCTACATTACATCAAATTAAATCTATTAATTAAATTAAATTAAATCTAAATTACACAAGGTAGTGAAGCTATTGTTAATTATTATCAGTAAATTATCACTGAATCTGCTACTGGAGTCACTGTGACCTAACAATTACCTAAAGTATCAAAGTTACTAGCTAACTCATCTACTGTGTCCCAGTCGTCACCAGTCTCTAACTGGTCGTCTCCTCCAGGTGGAGACTCGTCTGTCTCAGTTCAACCAATCAGCTCGATCAGAGACATGAAGCTACAACGGTTGGATCCTTCACAGTCCAACATATCCCATGATTCATTGCAGCAGGTGACGTTTGTGATGTGGACGTGGAGTTAAAGATAAAGGTCACGTGACCTCAGTAGGAGGAGCTAAAGGTCACGTGACCTCAGTAGGAGGAGCTAAAGGTCACGTGACCTCAGTAGGAGGAGGAGCAGTGACTTAATTCTCTCTGGAACAGATGCTAACTGTTGTGACTGTTGTGACTGTTGTTGCTGTTGTTGCTGTTGTTTCTGTTGTTGTTGCTGTTGTTGCTGTTGTTGCTGTTGTTGTTGCTGTTGTTGCTGTTGTTGCTGTTGTTGCTGTTGTTGTTGTTGTTGCTGTTGTGGCTGTTTTTGCTGTTGTTGCTGTTGTTGTTGTTGTTGTTGCTGTTGTTGCTGTTGTTGTTGTTGTTGCTGTTGTTGCTGTTGTTGCTGTTGTGGCTGTTGTTGCTGTTGTTGCTATTGTTGCTAGGTGACCAGAGTAGAACAGAACATGAAAATATAAAAGACGTAAACAGAAACTTCTCAAACAGACGTCTCATCACAGTTGACCTGGTGATTGTAGACCAGACCCTCCATGTCTCTGTAGAAACCGAGTCTGATCCTCTACATGTCTTCACCCTCTGGTCCTGGTTCTGACTCTGGTCCTGGTTCTGCCTCCTGCCTGTCAGTTTGTCTGAGCCGATGCTGGCTCAGATGAAATAACTTGTTCCTGGTGAAGTTTTCGTCGGTAGAAGTTGAAGTTGCTCGGTGACGACTCAGACATCGTATCTTTACATCGGCGTGGCGAGCTCCAGCCTCGGCTTGCGTCGAAGCGGTTCTGTTAAACGGTGAACTCGGAGCAAATTGACTATTACTTCAAAGTGGCCTGTGATTATGTCCCTGAGTGATTAGGGAGGGGGGTGAAGAGGGAGCCACTTGAGCATTACCAGTGAACCCGTGAAGGAATGCCGGCTCGCTGCCGACTGGTGAGGACGGGGGGGTCGGGGGGCGCCTAAATCCCAGAAAGGCAAAGGCCGTGAAGCCGCTGCAAAGGATTGTGGGAAGAGAGAGAAAAGAAAGAGAGACGAGTTGAACCAAAGACGTGAAATAGAAATGAACAGTTTTAATGTAAATGGATAAAAATGACGGCGGAGGAAGGTCGGAGGTCAGAGGTCGATGCTTTAAACACAAACGGTAGCAGAACTTTACAACTTTTCACCAAAACCTTTTCTCTTCATCTCACATCAAACAGACTAAAGAGATAGAAGGAGGGTGGGGGAGGTGGGGGAGGTGGGGGGGAGATGAAGGGAGAGAGAGAGAGAGAGAGGTCTCGAACGCCCGTTTTAATGGGAATAATAAGCTTCTATCTCAGGCAATTAAGTCTGAGTTGGATCATTATCAGAGCAGATTCAACTGTTCCATCTAAAGAAAATGTTTGTGTTTGAAAAACTCCGTCACGTAAACAAGATAAGGGGGGGGGGTCTCCGTTGTCGTAGCGATGAGTGACGGACGCAGGTTTAACTGATGATGTCATCAAAACTTCAGTTTGATTGAGTCTTTCAAAATAAAATAAAACACATTTAAAGTCAAACAACAATGAATGAAACAATGTAACAATTTTATATTAAAACAACATTTATATTTCATTTAAACATGTTCTCAGGTTTCAAAATCAATAATTATATAAAGTTGATAAAAGCAGAGAAAGTTTGGATAAAAGTTGACTTGAATGTTCAGAAAATAATAAACTCTGAGAGGAAAGTTAGTTTAAAAGATCAGGTCTCGCCTGAAAATATCATTAGATATTAATTTATATTTGATATATGAAAGTGTAATTCATCAGTCTGTTTTTAATCAGTTCACGAATCTAAAAACTAAAACACAAAGTAGAAATGTTTTTATCTGAAGTTTCTTCAGTTTGTCAGCGTGACATTAAAAGTGTTAGTTGATGATTTTAATGTGAATCAGAACGAAAACATTTCAATTATTTAAGCGTTTTATTCTGTAGTTTCCTACAAACACGACGTTGTAAAAGCTGCCGATGTTTAGCAGATAATGTTTTTCTTTATCAGTGCAGACGCCGAGGCGACAACACGTATGTTTTCATTCCCGTCAGTTTTTCTCTCTGGCATCACGTCGCTCGTATCGGACGCTCACATCTCGAGCTTTGTCTTCGTTCGGGTCGTGAACCGAGACCTGGAACAAAAGTCACAGTTCAGAGCCTGAAGCCTGAAATTCGACATTTCACACATTCAAACCTGCAGCTTCAGGAACATTTGTTTCCCCGGCGGTTTGTTTCGTACTGACGCTGTTTATCTGATCTGAACTCTGATTTCCTGCTTCACATTACTGAGCAACTGTTCTGTTCATCAAATAATCATTAAATAAATATTCATCATGTGTGATAATGAACCAGCAACCTTCTGTTTCCACTGATGGTCCAGATGTTTTATATATTTATGTTATAATTTATCATAAAAAAAATAGTTTTAAAAAAATATGCAGCTTTAGTTTCTAAACATAAATTTAAAAATAAAATAAATAGATAAAAATTCTTTGATTTGTAAAAAAAAAAAAAAAAAAGACAACAGAAAAGTAGTAAAATGTGTTTTTAATAAAGTGAAAATACTTTTTAAAAATTATTGTCACAATAACAATTAACATTAGAAGAGGAAGAATACGAGGAAATGAGCGTATTTAAAAATATATGATTAATAATTATATATAAATATAAAATAACATAATTCACATAAAAATTCACATAAAAACCAGTCGTCGTAGTAAAAGTTTAACAGTTGAAGTTGTTACGGGTCATGTTTTAAAGTAAAGTTTTGTTTCACTGTCATTTTTCATTTAGTTATTTAATGTAAAACTTTGAAACCTTTTAGTCCGACGTGTATTAAGATAGATGACTTTATTCATCCCTGAAGGAAAATTGGTTAGAAAATTAAAAATAAATTAAAACAGACGTGTATTAAACCGATGTGTATTAAACAGTAATATATAAGTATAATGTATTTAACCACTGTCTCTGATTCACTGTAGCAGGAAGCCGTCAGTCTCGGTCTCGTCGCTCTGGTGTGTTTTATGCTGCAGGTCAGGACTCGCAGGACAAACCAACAGGCCAGGTCTCAGTGGTCTCAGTGGTCTCTGAGGTCTCAGTGGTCTCAGTGGTCTCTGAGGTCTCAGTGGTCTCTGAGGTCTCAGTGGTCTCTGAGGTCTCGTAGGTCTCGTAGGTCACGGGGTCGTGGGGTTGTGGGGTCACAGGGTCAATCAGAGGCGAAACGTTATCAGAAGCATCAGAGTTTATTTGTTTAATTTTGCGTGTCGTCTGTGATCAGGATGACACTGGATTACTGACAAGTCCGCTGCTTCAAATTAGACTGGAAAAATAATCTGCGTTAGCTCGGTTAAACATCGCACTTCAGCTTATTGTCACAAGTTAAATAAACTTCACAGAACCACTAAAACACGGCTCAGAGGAGGAGGATTCACCCCGAGGTCACCGACATTTTCTACTGTCAAACTTTCAAACTGTCAAACTTTTTTTCTATTTTCTCTCCTTCATTCGATCTGCTGAAGCACTAATGTCTGATTGATTCACACTGAACTGATCTGAACTGACATGAAACTCTCACAAACACAAATCAGTTTTCAGAAGATTCAGCTTGTTTCTCTGAGACAGTTGATCTTTTATTATTCCGTCGTTTTACAGGTAAAACATTAAACCACAAACTAGTTTTACTTCATTAAACTGGATCAAGTTCTGATTTGATACAAATGTTATTGTTATTAAACTGAGTTTCTACGTCTTGATTGGTTAATAAACAGCTGCTGACGCTAACGTTAGCTAATGTTAGCTACATAGCATAAAGACACTTAAATAAACGACAGAAACCAAAGACGTCTTTTATATTTTTATATGTAACAAAGGATTATTGATCTGTGATTTAATCCAATGAAAATGTTTCACTTCTAGTTGTTTTAGTTCACTGATTTAAAACTGTTGATTTTATTCTGAGATCAAACTTCTCATGTTTAATTTTCTCAATGTTTAAATTTGTATGTTGTGTCATCTACAGTTCACCACCGTCACTTCAACGTCAGTAAACTTCTGTAAACTTTTGCCCTCCGGACAAAACACAAGCGTCCTGAAGCTTCGTTTGGTTCAAATAAAAACCTCAAAGCAACTTTTCATCACGTTGACGCTGAGGCCAACGCAACAATACGCTTAATTTGCTGTGTGAGTACCTGCGGAGGTAGGTGTGTGTGTGTGTGTGTGTGTCTGTGTGTGTCTGTGTGTGTCTGTGTGTGTGTGTGTGTCTGTGTGTGTGTGTGTGTTCGCCGTCCTTGTTTTCATGTGTGTGATACGGCGAGAGCCCAAACACTGCGGCGCCAGCAGTCTGCCCTTCCCTTGAGAACGTAACGGCTGAGTGCAATCGGAAAGAGACAGAGGGGGTGGGGCGGGGGTGAGGCGGGGGAGGGGAGGGCGGTGCCGTGTGTGTAACGTGGAGGGCAGCAGGTAAAGCCTCTCAGGTGAGGCCTGGCGACGGCAGAAACAGCTGACGCGGTCACGTGATCGTCGGGGTTCACACGACATCACGTCTGCACATCGAAGTTCAGAGTTCGACAGAAAAACGCCAGCGATGAGACGAAGCGATGACTGTGATCTGATGAATGTGGCGATAAACAGACTGACGGTGACTCAGTCTGACTCGTCTTTTCCTCACCAGGTACAGACCCGCATCCTGTCGTTTCCTTGAAATAGAACAAGAAGTGAAACGCAGCGTCCAGCAGTTAAATATAAAAATTCCTCCGTCTCCACATTTCTCTCCCTCAGCGGCCGTGTGATAATCCTGCTGTGCGATGCCGACGCAGAAGTGCTGTAGAAAATTCTCATTTAATCTGCGGAGGAGGGGGAGATGGATGTTGAGGAGAATATGAAAATAGGGTGAAGTCCAAAGCCGCGGTGCTTACGCCGTCAAAAACTGTTTCTGCTGCGCTCGGCACAAACACCCCGACCCCCCGACCCCCGACCGCGGCGCTGCTTCACAGCTAAACCTCCTTTTTCTGTCGTGTTTTAAAAACAAAAAAAGAACAGTAAGTGGGTTCAGTGTGGACGAGGGGGGCGGCGGGGGAGGTGAAGTGGAGCCAACAATCACTGAAACTCAATCTCGTTATTCAGCTCTTTGCTTTCACAACTGACTCTTAAACACTTTTATTCTAACTAGTTGGACTAATGTAAAAATCCTGCAGTGAAAATATTTTGTCCTGATCATATTTACTGTCGGTGAAGGTGGACGACCTCCAACTTCCTCCGGCGGGAGATTAAAGTTTCATCTGCTCGTTCTGTGTCTAAACTAACACAACTGTCTTTATCTCCAACCTAAAGAGTCGTTACAGAGACACCAGACGTTTGTTGGTTTTTTTCTAAATGTGATGGAAGAATCCGAGGCCTCGCTGTTCAACGCCAGTCTAATGAAAACAAAGCAGCGCTGTTCAGACGGCTCTAATTCTCCTGACGGTCTTCCAGCCAGTCCCACTTAAGGTTATTATGGGCTATAAATATGTTGGTTACCAGGGCTAGAATGTCAGCGCTGTTTGCCCTCGTTAAGACACATAATTACCTCATTTACATCTCGTTTCCTCCCCAAAATCGGAAGCCATTATGCGCCCCCGCACTCAGCTTCCCCCTCCTCCGACGATTAGAGTCATCATCCAATCGGCTCCCGCGCTGCGCGCTGGGAAGGGACCAGCTCCCGTGAGTCCGCGAGGCTCAGGACACTGGGACTGAAACCGGCAGAGAAAAGGCTCATGGGAGCTGAGATGCTCAGGCAGGAAGTGGAGCGGAGGATATTTTCTGGCTGAAAGTCTCGAGTCGGATCGACGGGACACAGGTCGTCACCAGTTTTAGTCCAAAAGTTTCAGTATCAGACATCATTAAACGTATTTCAGTGTTTTAATACTAAAGACACTTGGGTATTTTCTTCATTAGATTAATCAAAGAATCAAACCACAGGAAGTAAAGTGAGACCTGACGAATTTGTTTATTTTTCAAATCTGCAGCCGCCTCAAATACAATACAAATATATCTTATCTCTTTAAACACGCTGATAAATAGCAGTCATATATGTAAATATCATGCTCGGATGGTGGTTTTCCTCAGATCAGTTCTCATTATATCTGAGACTAAATGGACCGAGACAAACCAAGATACCTGTTTACATTCAGAAACCAGAGATCCACTGGATTCAAAACAGAGTAAACACGAGACGAACAGTTCAGACCAAAACCTCAGGAACCAGTCGTTCTTCACTGGACTTCACCACGAACTAATTAGTTTGTTCAAAGAGTCGTTACGTTTGGTTTGATAAGTGACTGTTAACAAACTAATTTGCGCTTAAAGGAATAATTAGATTTATTTAAATTAATTTATGTCACAATAAACCATGACTATGAACCATTAACACCTGGAAAAGTCAAAAATGAACCGTTTGTTTAGTGTTCGAAGTCTCATATTCAGTTTAACAACAGCTGTTGGCTAATATTCAGTACGCTAGGCTAAGCTAAGTGCTATTGATCTCATCATCTAACATCTGAAGCTGCTCAATGTTTTAGCTTCATATGAAACAACATCAAGTTCAAACATAAAACCAGGTAACAACGTTACGACTTCACTGTCGTTAAACTATAAACCTCCTGAACAGACCAAACATAACCTCTGACCATTAAAACCACCAGGACCTGTACATGTTTTACCTCTCTGATTCCTCTAAGGGACATTTAAAACCTTGTGACTGATCATAAAAACTTCCATAGATGAACATTAGAAATCACTACTACATCTTTGTATCGTCTAAAGAACCAGGACTTCATCACTGATCAGAGAACATCCAAGAACATTTTCAGTTTCCTTTAAAACGACACCTACAGCTCGTCTACAATCGAACTGTTACTAAAACCTCCTGACATCAAATCATCTAAAGAACCTTCTGGATCATCGACCAATAAAACTTCTGGTCTCTGATCACTACAACCTCCAAAAACACAAAACACCTTCCTCCCCGTGATGACTGAAACCTCCTGAACAACCTACAGATCCTCTTCAATCTTCACTGCAAACCTCTCAACATCTGACAGGACTTTCTAAAGGACGATGAGGATCTAATCAGTAATAAACTAGACGAACACTTACAGAACCTAGAAAAGACTCTAGAAACTCTTCTATATCAAAAACCTCCTCAAGAGACACCAATGAAGTCGTTCCTTCAATAAAAACAAGATCTGAACATCAGCCGTCTTCAGCTTCTGTAAATCATGAACTAACTCTGTGACTGAACGTGAGGTGTGTTTAGTTTTTCTGTATCTTGTCACGTCCAGCGTCAGAACACGTGTCAGGATAATCATCACGTCCATCGCCGTGACCCGACGGTCGAACTCTGAACGTCGACGCACAAGCTGTCGTTTTTAAAGTCGCCGCAGACAAAACAACAGGAGCAGCCTCAGATAATCTGCAGGAACGATCAGAGACTTCATTCCTCACATCACTGACAGGTCCCAGCGTCTGTCTGGTCTCATCAGCATCAACCAACGTCAACAACAACAACAACAACAACAACAACAACAACAGCTGCTGCTGCTGCTGCTGCTTCCTCCTGATCCGTCTCTCAATACGTTTCCTTCTTCACTCTTTCATTCTACCTCCTACAAACTATCTTTACCAGCTTATATGGTGGGAGTCATTGTGTGTGTGTGTGTGTGTGTGTGTTATAACAGTATTACAGCAGTTGTGTATGAAAACAGCAGATAAGAGAGCAGGATGATGAAATGTGAAGCAACAACACATGACCCAGCTTAAAGATCTCTGATAAAAACAAACACTACACACACACACACACACACACACACACACAGGTTTGAATACTCATGTACACACACTAGGTATACATACATTTCCACAGATAAATACACACAAGCTGTGAGTCAAACGTTACACTCATTCACTGTGGACAGAAAAGCAAATGTGTGTGTGTGTGTGTGTGTGTGTGTGTGTGTGTGTGTGTGTGTGTGTGTGTGTGTGTGTGTGTGTGTGTGTGTGTGTGTGTGTGTGTGTGTGTCAGGCCAGTTCAACTCAGTAAATGAAGGTTTGACCAAACTGTGACTAAGTTTCAGTGTTAGAAGACGACCAGTCAACTGAAGATGAATTTACAGTGAAGTTAAAGCGAAGTGAGCGAGGCCACGTTAAATCCAGCGTGGAGGGATTTTCCGTTGCGTTAGTTAACACGTTGCACGTTTATCGTCCTGAATCAGTGAAAATTTCAGAGAAAACACCACAGGGGCGTGTTTGTGCATTTTTGACCTGAAATGAAAAGTCAACATGAAATTATCATCAACTTTAATCTGAAAACATCAGTTTGACCTGATGCTGTTTAGATGAGCAGCGTGACACCAACAATCAGCCGTTTATTAAACTCAGTGTGGGTCTGGATCCTCGGTGAAGGTCTGTCTTACATACAGTTCACGTCGTTCTCTACCACTGAACATCGTCCGATACTAAACAGCTGCTTCTTATCGACTCACGGAGCCGTGGCCTCGACCTCTGAAGGGTCTGTGGTCTCAGACACCAGGTCCTGTCAGCTCCGCCTCCGTGGACCAGACCCATCAGTCAGGTCTGGACTGGACTGGAAACTGAGGATCTGGAGTCAACACAACTTGAACTAGTTTTTCTTCAAACATCATCGTTGTGTTCAGACCAGTGGCTTCAGTCTGTCGCTGTGTTTTCAAACGTCCTGATGTTACATGTGTTTAGTCACAGTGAGACACAGTTTTAACTTCAGTCACATCACAGAGCATCAGTCTCTGACAGACTTCACTGTTACTGTGAAGTGAGGAAGTTTAAAGTATTTACTATTTATACACACACACACACACGTGTGTGTGTAAACGTGGCACCAGTGTTTTTCAGGTATTTTATATAAACCTCATTTCATTTGATTCATCTTCTGTGTTGTTTTGATACAAACTGTGTTTTTAGTACAAAGTCTGACCTTAAACCTTTAAACTAGACCAGTTCAAGTGTGTGTGTGTGTGTGTGTGTCTGTTTTATCTCAGTTGCTCCCATTCAGCTTCCTTTTGTCTCCTCTCGCTTTTGTGAGGAAATTTCCAATTCTGCATCAGAGAAGAAAACACACACACACACACACACACACACACCAATCAGTGGCTACTTCTCTATCTGATACAGAGTTTGTCGTATCCAGAGTCTCCAGTGACTTCACACACACAGTGTTTGGTCTGATAACAGCAGTTTGGTGAAGGGGGCCGGGGGTGGGGGGCTGTGAGGGACAGATGTGTTTTTCCGGATGGACAGGGACGGCTCTGGCCACGCTCTGGTACTTCGGGACTGGTGGTGATTGGCGTGGAGGCCGGGTCGCCTCCTCCCGCTGACAGATTATTCATATCGCCTCGTTAGGTTTCATGAAGCAATTATACGTGTTCACACTCGGGCGGCTCCGGGACTGACAGACTATAGAAACACAGTATATGCTGGCAGAGACCGTCACAAACTCTTCTGTCAGGACGTTAAAGTAAAACTGAGCAACGTTTTCATTAGAAATAAACCACAACCATTGACAAACACATTTTATATCTCAACAGTTTCTCCTGAGAAAAACCTCATTTTACTTTAAAAAGATCAGATCAGGTTTAACTGGAACGAGTCGCAGCGACTGACGACTGCCAACGTTTCCACAGAAGAAGAAGAAATAAATGTTAAAATTTATTTTTTAAATGTTTCCATCAAGTATCTAAACAAGAGTTTAAATCATATTAATGTTACAGTTTAAACCTGACCTTAAAAAACTGGTTCATACAATAGTTTTAGTTTTATCTTTGTCATTTCAAGTGTAAAGAACCAGTGATGATTATCATCAATAGATAATAAAAAGTACATCAGCATCAACACTTGTTTACTGACCAACTCACTTTAACTCAACTGTTGTCTCTACGACGTTAGCATGTGAACCAGCTAGCTCCGGTTCAGCCACTAGAGGGCGTAGAGGTCAACCATCGACGAGAAAACTGTTAAAAATGTGTTTGTGGTCAGTAAATATGAATCTACAGCCATGTTAGCTTAGCTTAGCATTAAGAACGCTAGCTTAGCATCACCAAGGTTTAAAAATCAGCCTGAAAGTTTGTTGAATTCATTTAACTGGAAATTGAATAGATTTTTACTGTTTGACGTCATTTATCATGAAACGTTCAGAGGTTTCCACATCTTCACCCCCTCATCTCTAACACCTTGTTTCCTTGGAAGAAGAAAGTTTGGAAGCGAAACAGAAAATTATGTTTCAACATTTAAAAACATTTAACCCTTATGACGAGGAAAGTTTCCTAAAACGGTACCAGGTTTAACCCTCGTCCTGTCGTTGCAGGTTCAGGACTTGTCCTAGTGTCACAGTTCAAAGTAGGTGATTCATTGAGTTAAACTCTCTCTCTCTCTCTCTCTCTCTCTCTCTCTCTCTCTCTCTCTCTCTCTCTCTCTCTCTCTCTCTCTCTCTCTCTCTCTCTCTCTCTCTCTCTGTGTGTGTGTGTGTTTCTCAGCAGAAAATCAGTTCAGTTAAAACATCACAAACAGAAACACGTCGCTGAGAAATGAGGACGACGTCGCAGCACAAACACACAGTGACAAAAATACTCAGTGTGATGGTGACATCATGGGAAAACTGTCAGGTAACAGCTTCATGTTGTTAGAAACACACACCTGCATCAACACACACACACACACACACTGAAGTGTCCACAGCTCCAGTTCTCACACCATCAGCTGTGACCTGCTTCACTTTAAGCTGCTGTTTGAGCTCGGCCCTTAGTTTGGGTTGGCTGCTCAGACAGGACACACACACACACACACTGCGGCTAATTGAAAGCCGGGGCAGGAGGTCTGGTCTTTATGTCGGTGGAGAGGAGCCATGAATATGTGTGTTTCACTTCACAGGTGATCGACTGTGGGAACCAAACGGCTGCTGAATATTTACGGGTTTAAAACCGTCAGCGTCTCAGAACTGAGTCTCATCAGCTGAAATGTGATCTAATACATGAACGTTACAGCTGTTTTCACTGTCACAAACTTTACATTTCTGTTTTTGTTGTTTAACGTCCGGGTGAAAACTGTGATCTGACAGAAACATCTGCAGCAGCTGTTCATGAACCTTTTCACTTACAGGAACAAATGAAGTGTTTCGGTGTTTCAGGTCAGTGAAGTAAAATAAGTGGTCATGTGGTGTTTTTACATCTTAACCTGAACAAACACAAATTAACACTTTTATTTTGAAAAGAATGTGACATCACATTTCACACCAGATGTTTTTAACATTCATACAAAGATGTTTTGACAAGTCGGTGTCAGACAATATGTTTTATTTTAACTTTTCAGATAAACTTCATCACGTTTAAATAAAAAAGTCATTTTCTCTAAAACATTATTTCAGAAACTAAAACCAAACGTCATCACTTCATGAATCTGATGTAAATTCAGGATTTTACAAATTTATAAACCAAAAAAAAAAAACCCTCCATGTTTTATTTCCTTTTTAAATTGGAGCTTCTCTCTGAACCGTGACAACGTGAGAGTGAAAGTGGAAAAATGTTCGATTTAATGGGTTTTTTTTTCAGAGCTCGAGGCGATCCATAGCTTCAACACATGTATGTGGAGTCGGTTCAACGCGAGGAGCAGAGACATCTCAGCTTTTAATCATGGTCACACACCGCTCTGTGTGTGTGTGTGTGTGTGTGTGTGTGTGTGTGTGTGTGTGTGTGTGTGTGTGTGTGTGTGTGTGTGTGTGTGTGTGTGTGTGTGTGTGTTGCAGGACGAGGTCATCTCTTATCTGCATGAGGAAAAAGAGCAAAAAGAGGAAAAAGGACAGAAGAGAAAATGGAGTCTCAGAGAGAGAAAATGAAACCTGGGAGCTGAGAGGTGAGGAGGGGGGAGTGGGGGAGGGTGGGGGTGGGGTGGGGGGGCTCTGCCCTTATTTGATGCAATAATACGTTTGCTGACGTTCAGCGTTCACACAAGTCAATTCACAAAGTATTATGGAATTAATGGATGAGTCATTGCACACACACACACACACACACACACACACACACTGTGAGGGCATTAAACATCAGAGTTTAGTGTCACATGACATAAATGCTGATTTAGACACTTTCCTCTCGTAGGATCAGAATTGTAAAACTCTAATCTGCTCAGAAATGTGACGACGTCAGAAAGGTGAAGTTTAAAGAAAATCAGCGCCACATGTTTCCAATCAGCAGCAGGACGGCCGGACCTCTGCCTCCACCACCTCCTCCTACACCTCCTCCTACACCTCCTTGTTTACCTCCTCTACCACCAACACCTCTTCCACCTCCTCATCCACCACGTTCACAGAAACAATGCGCTGCATTCGTCAGGATGCGACGTGGTTCGGTCGATACCAGGCCACAAATGATGCGTTGACTTACACAGCAAATAAATATGTGCACGCACTTTATAATGGTTCTCATCAGGGTGAGAGGACGGTCACACACACACACACACACAGCAATAAGAAGGAAGTGAGCATCATTAGAGCAGGACTCCACTGAGCCTGAGGTTACACACAAACTGTTTCCAGTTAATTCACCAGACTGGAGCTGTGTTGGCTACAGGAGTGTAATCAGGTTTTAATGTAGCATTAGCATCAGCAGCTCTGACTGAATTAATCATGGCACTAAGACTATTAGTATTAGTATTGTTGGTGTGAGCATTAGCATCAACGCTAACATATCAATATTTGTTTTGTTACTATTAATATTAGCATTAATTAGCATAAAACGTTAGCTTTAACAAACGGTGTCAGATGGAACATTTATCAGGATCAACAACGTGTTAATAAATATATTCATTAATCTTCATGTTTTATAAATAGAGGAACTGAATGTAACTTAACTCATTGTTACATTGTTATTGTTATTATTATTAACACAACAAATACATGATTAATTTAAATATATAATTATTCTAGTGTTACTACATTCTAGAGTTTAAAATTATTGATTAAATGTTTCTCTTCACTTTTTTATCAACGTTTAACAACAGAAACTCAAACTGTTTTAGTTTAGCGTTAGCATTGACATTAGCATCATATTCAAGTCAATGATATATAATTATAATTATTGTATATATTTATATATTATTATCAACATTATCATCAGTCTGAGGCTGGAAACACTGGACGTCTCCATACGTCACATTATTAACACTAATTAAAGACTGTGACATATTTATAATCAGATGTATTTAATTATAATATTCATTATTATAATGTTGAAATGTTGATAAATGTTTTATTTAAAGTGTCTTCTGTTTAGCGTTAGCGTTAGCATCAACACCATCACTCATTTATTATTTTATTCAACTGTTTGTTCATGTGAATATAAATAAAATCTAAATATATTTAAGTTTTATGATTTTATAAATTGAATTGAATAATAAATAATAAAAGTCTGGACGTTAAAGTGAAGCTGGACTGTATCATCGACCTGAAACTAACACTTTCATTTAGTTTCTGTAAATGTGGAGACAAGAGTTTATAAAGTGTGTGTGTGTGTGTGTACCCGGGGGTGAGGAGGGTGAGGAGGGTGAGGAGGGTGAGTCTCTGCCACATTCTCTCTCAGACCCAAAAACAAACAGCTTCACAATTAGTGCACGTGGCAGTTTGTGTACGTGCATGTGAATGTAGCGCGTGGGAGCAGAGAAAATGATTTCTGACTAAAAAATTGAGTTATGTGGACACACGCGCGCGCGCGCGCACACACACACACACACACACACACAGACAGTAACATAATTTCTCCCAACACTCTAATATGGTTCATTTTCAACGATCAAAACACACATGAAAAGAGAGTTAACGCTGTCAACAAGCGAGCTGGGATGTGGAACCGTCGTTTTCATTCTCAATATGTCAAGGTTGGGGTGTATTCCAGCAGAGAGGGGTGAGGGGGTGAGGGGGTGGGGGAGGAGGGGAGGAGTGTCGTTCTCCATCCTTCTGCTCTCCAGAGAATCCCATCATGAAACGCCAGAGCACAAAGAGCTCAGAGCCTCCGACTGAAACCAGGGACCTTTTATCCAAAAACAGAAAAAAACCTCCGAGCGGCAGCATCACTGAGGCAACAGCGCCCCCAGCAGGTCGCAGTCGGTACTGCAGCCGCTCGTCTGCTTCCACTACAAAAACAAAGACAGTTTTTTATTTTTTATTTTTTTATTCCACATCCAGTGATCAAACTGAGTGACGGTGAAACAATTCACCCCCCACCCATACACACACACACACACACACACACACACACACACACACACACACACACACACACACACACTAACCCCCTCTTCCACCCCCACCCCCTCCGCCGCCTGACGCAGCCAATCAAAGCGGTGGTGTTTCTGTGTGGGAATCTAACCCTTAATGGGCTGCAGCACCTCACAGCCAACTCAGAATCAAACTAATTACAGTTTGTCCTTTCTCTTTTGTCCCTTTCACTGATTCCTTTTAATTCCCACCAAGAACACATTAAAGGAGTCTGGTGGGACGGCGCTCACTCAGGGATTTTACAAAGTGCCACAGTAAAATAACACTGGAGTGTGTGTGTGTTTGTGTGTGTGTATCTGCTTCCACTCTGTCTCATTTAAATAAGCGCCAACACTGATTTTCTAACAAAAATACAGTACTAGTGTAATAACAATGAAATAAGAGCCTGTGAAAACTCGCAGCCTGCGGCAAGTCTTTAAAATATCATTTAAAAAGGCTGATCTGTAATTCAGAGCGGATCTGGTATCAGACGGCGTGCTTGTCATTCCCCGCTGTAATCTGTACCACACCGACAAACACTGTCTGCTGGCAGCTCTGCTGGGGGGTGAGGAGGGTGAGGAGGGTGAGGAGGGTGAGGACGCTTTAAATACTTATTTCTTCGTCTCCTCAAGGTGCTGCTCGTTTCACTGCTATCGGCTGATAAATCAGAGAAAAACCAGTTGAAGAAAGAAAAACAGATCGTGGAGAGAAGCTGGAGTGAAGGGGGGTGGAGGTGGTGGTGGAGGTGGTGGTGGAGGTGGTGGTGGGGGGGGGTGTTTATTAAATTAAAAACGTTCATCAAACAGAAAACGAGCAATCACTTTTATTCTTCAGTTTTAGTTTGATTCAGTTTCCATCAGAAGTTTATATTGATATTTATTATAGATCATTTTAAAACATTTAAATATCAAGAGACAAACACGATTAATTAATAAAATAATTTACAATAATTCTCATCTTTAACTTTAACTTCATCAGTCAGTTTAGAGTTTATTGACATTTATTACATTTATTCTAACATTTATTTCATAATAAATAGTTTTTATTTTTATTTTCTTTGTTTTAAAAAGAAACTTTTACACAGTTAATTCATCAAATAACAATAAAGATAAATAAAGATAAAAATAAAAATTTGCAAGGTAAATGTGAAAAGTAGAAACATTGACACACACACACACACACACACATTGGGTTTTGGTTAAGACGTGTGGTCTGGACAGGAAAAGGTCCGGGGACGCCGAGCTCAGCGGGACGTGGACCTCAGGCAGGTTGCTGCACACACACACACACACACACACACACACACACACACACACACACACATTCAAACACAAGCTGCCAGGACGTCTTCACCCACCTATCCTGTTGCAGTGGGGGATCGGAACCAGCCGGCACACACACATTTTTTTGGTGGACACACACACACACACACACACACACTCAGTCAGAGGAAACTGGCAGTGACATTGTATCCGGCGGCTCAGTCCGGGGGCTCTGAGGTTGGGCTGAGCCATCTATCATACAGCCAGAAACACAGTAACCCAAGACATGAGTGGCACACACACACACACACACACACACACACATCAGTCCAAACCATTAAAGTATTAAAATAATGATCTGAAACACTGTTTTAATAAATACTGAGTTTCTATTTGTTATGTTTTCAATCCAAAGCTACTGTTAGCTCTTAGCTAATGTTAGCTCTTAGCTAATGTTAGCTCTTAGCTAATGTTAGCTCTTAGCTACTGTTAGCTCTTAGCTAATGTTAGCTCTTAGCTAATGTTAGCCGCTAGCTACTGTTTAATTAACATGAATTAGCATGCTAACCAGCTAGCTCTGACCCCAACCGGACCTGAACTGTCTCATTTAAAACGTGGTGACCTTCATCATCTTCATCTTTACATTAATTTTATTCTATTGACAGAAAATTAATCATCAGATTTAAATTGATGTTGATTCAGAGAAGAAGTTTAGTCTGACAAGTTAAATTGATTATCACTGTGTTTTAGTTTCAGTCATTTTAGATTATTAAGTTGAAACGATGTGAAAAACAGCAACTTATTCTGTTTTTATCTTTAAACATTTTGGACTTTTGAGTTAAATGTCAGTTAACAGTGTTAACACGTAGAGATGCTCCTCTCAGTTCAAACTATGACAGATGAATTTCATCTGTTCTTCTCTGTATTTCAATACATGTTGAAATACAGAGAAGACCTGAGGTAAAACAGACAATTAACCTGAGGATCAGGTCACCTGACCTCACCTGAAATCAGCTGATCTCAGCTCAGAGACCAGATCTTTAACTCTGCAGTGATTTCAGAAACTAAACGTGTGAATAAATAAAGGAGCGGCCTCCAGAGCTGATCGACCTCCTCGTCCTCAGTCTGAGTAAGTACCTCACTTCATTTGTAAAACGCCGTGTGAATGATACCGGCGCCACTTGCTCGTCTAAATCTCCTCAGGAACTCTGGGAAACCTGAGGCTCAGATTGATGCGACGCCGTCGCTCATTTGGACCGAGAGAAAAGTGGCCAGTTTAGGAGCCGCTACTGTATTTTAAACGAGCCGAGGTGTTAAAGAGACAGATGAGGCCGGCGATGGTGGAGGAGCCTCAGTACTGGGAACATGAGAGAGGGGGAGGAGGAGGGGAGGAGAATAAATCTGCGTGGCGGCGGGAATCGATCGTTTTTCCCTCGTTTTCTCGCGTTATCTCATCAGCAGAGGCTGAGAGAGGCAGAACGGTATAAACGATCCTGACCTTGTCCGACATAAATAGTCAGAAAAGTCCACCGAGCAGATAGCTTTGTGAGGAGGGGGAGGCGGGGGAGACGGGAGGAGGCCAACGCATTGAGATAAGGGGGTGAGGTTGGCGGTGAATGAGATAATGCTCCGGCGTTACTACATCAGAGTTGACGGCGCCGTGGGAAACAGCCTCGGCCTCACTTCCTGTTCTCTTCCTCCAACGCCTCAACGTTTCCGATCAGAGGAAGACGGGAGGAGGAGGAGGAGAGGAGGAGGAGGAGGAGGAGGAGGAGGAGAACATCTCTGATCACTGGAGAGAGCGTTACAGGGGCAGAGGGAGTCAATTGACTTCATGAAGACGAGTGTTTTAACAAAAGAAAGGAAAAAAAATGTCTTTGGTGAGGTGGTGCCTCCTCCTCCTCCTCTTCTTCCTCCTCCGTCCCGTGCTGTTCCTGCCAGCGGCGCTGCCGGGGGTAAAGTCAGAGATGTGGAGCTTCATTGTCGTCCTCTCCTCTAATCATTCGGCCTCGTCACGCCACAATGGAGGAGGGCGATAACGATAACGAGGTGAAGTTAATACAGAGCGGCGTCGAGCCTCCAACACTGTGTTCACACATCTTCACTCATTCACACCTTTACACTCTTTAATACATTTACACACACAATGAAGTCTTTTTAACTGTCACATCGACCTGACGTCTCTTTGACTCGTGGTTTCTGTTGAATCCGTCACAGATCTGATAGAAACAGGTCTGAGCTTTTAGTGTCGATCTGTTGAACTCGGGTTTGAGACTGAAACCATCGAACGTGTTCACGTCCGTCTCCATCTCTGGTTGAAACGGCACCGTTGGTGTTTCCCGCTACACTAGACTGAACTGAAATCATCCCGTTTCAACGTCAGGGCTTTTATTTCTAGCAAATCTGGTCAAGATCAACATGTTTCAGAGTGTTTCCCCTACTAATCGAACATGAAGTAAATAAATAAAAGATATAAAGACTGATGTGCCTGAGAAAAGACTTTAAGTTGGAACCGACACTTTGAGGATGAACCGTGAACAAATATCCAGTGTTAAAGACCTGATTTGTCTTTGACAGCTGAAAATTACAGGAGGAGCTGTATGCTAACGCTAACGCTAACGCTAGCAGCTGTTTCCATTTCAACAGAAATGTTACAAGGAGACTGAAAACCAACGCTGATGTTAATTCTTGTTTTGCTGCTGTTGAAGTTAGCATGCTAACCAGCTAGCTGTGACACTAACCAGCTAGTCTCAAGCTAACCAGCTAGCTCTGATGCTAACCAGCTAGTCTCATGCTAACCAGCTAGCTCTGATGCTAACCAGCTAGTCTCAAGCTAACCAGCTAGCTCTGATGCTAACCAGCTAGTCTCATGCTAACCAGCTAGCTCTGATGCTAACCAGCTTGTCTTATGCTAACCAGCTAGCTGTGATGCTAACAGTCCAGCTGCAGGAAAGCAGTCAACAACAGAAACCTATTAGACGTTTTTACAGAAAGGTTCTCAGACGTTGAGGAGAAGAAATAAAAGCAGCTGATCAGTTTGATGAAGATCAGTTGAACAGTGAAGGAGACGTGGTTCAAACCGTCTGAGAACAAACGTGCCAGATGTCGTCGATCTGTTCAGGTGCTGGACTCACACGTGTTTCTGTTCAGGAACAGTTGACTTTGATTTGATTGGAGCTTTAAACTGATCTCAGACCAGATGTGCAGCTCAGTTTCGTCCATGTGTTCGGTTCATTCATCATCTTCAAGCGTCAGTGAACTTGTTGAGTTCTTGTCTTCAAACTCTGAAGTGAAACGATCATTTTCATTTCCCAGACTTGAAACCGTTGAACTTCGACTCGTCTTCGACAGTTTAAAGACTTTAGTTTGTTTGTTTCTAAACATCAAGACTGAAGGAAAATCTCTGACTTCCTGGTTCTTCACTTCAAGAATTTACCAACTGGAGCCACTTTCCTCCCTTACCCCTTGCTCACCCCTTCCTCACCCATACCCTACATGTGATGTTTGATCACTGAGGAGGAGGAGGAGGAGGAAGAGGAGAAGTGAGATGAGAAGAGCTGCTGCTCTCTGACTGGTTATCAGAGTCTGGCATCGCTGTAATTTCAGTGTTCAGATGCAATCGCTGCCCCGCTCCCCTCAGGAGTAAACAATAACAAGCACAAATACAATAGACAAACAAGGCCTGCAGGACACACACACACACACACACACACACACACACACACACACACACACACACACACACACACACACACAAGGACGATGATATTTATGATTTTAACACAAACATGAACCCGAAGAAAAAAATCTGAAAAATAAAATGTTTCACAGTGAAACTGATGAAGATGATGAAGATGATGAAGATGAAGATGATGATGAAGGTGATGAAGGTGATGATGAAGATGATGAAGGTGATGAAGATGATGAAGGTGATGAAGGTGATGATGAAGATGATGAAGGTGATGAAGATGATGAAGGTGATGAAGGTGATGAAGGTGATGAAGGTGATGATGAAGATGATGAAGGTGATGAAGATGAAGATGATGAAGGTGATGAAGATGATGAAGGTGACGATGAAGATGATGAAGGTGATGATGAAGATGATGAAGATGATGAAGATGATGAAGATGATGAAGATGATGAAGGTGAAGATGAAGATGATGAAGATGACGATGAAGATGATGAAGGTGATGATGAAGATGTTAATGTAGAAAAACTATTTTTATTTTCCAGATTTTGCTGCTGAGAAACTGACGTTTCTTATCAGACAGCGACACCTGGTGGACGATCAGTGAACGACAGGATGAAAAAGGTACCGATCAGATTCATTGATACATTCAATCATTGACACTTCACTGTCACAGAATGATCAATTTTATTATAAACTGAAGTTGAAACTATTTGATTAAATATCTATTGATTATGTATAAGTGAAGATTATCACAGACTTTATTATTTTAATAAATAATTATCTAAATTTATTAATTTAAACCAACAATTACAAACTTTTCTTCTGGAGAAAATGTTTTAGTAAAAAAAGAGATAATTAAAAACGTCATTAAGCCTTTTAACGTATAAAAATAAACATTAACGATCAATCTGGATGAAAAAGTTCAAGACTATTTGAAATTCAGTTGTAACCAAACTTTATTTCATAAATATTAACCAGTTATTTATATTTATTGATATTTCAGCGTCTCCACCTCAGACTCGTTCGTTCAAGTTTTAATTCAACTTTGTCTCATTAAATCGTCGTGACCTTTGACCTTCATCAGTTGTGTCAAACTTTAAAGGATTTCCTTCAGATTTCACTTTCAGAATAAAAGTCCAGAAAAACAAAGTTTGAACACCTGATTTATTGATGATCAATCAATAACTTTGATAATATCAATGTTTCTACAGATTTTAATCCACATTTATTCTGAAGAAAACTAAACAATCCGAAGTTTTAAAGTGATGGAGCGTCGCCCGTTTTATTGATTCAGATACAGACAGTGAAGTTTCTGTGTAAGAGCTTTATTTTCTCCATATATTTTACAAACAGAAGCACAAATGTTCATTAGACCCGACGACACTCGTCTCCAGAATGATGAAGAACGAAGAGCTAAAGACGACGAAACCATCGACTCGTTGTTTATCTGAGGAGAGAAAAGAGACGACGTCAGAGTCTAAACGGAGAAATTCAATGAGCTCAGACAAGAGTCTAATCATCTATCTATCTATCTATCGATCAATCTATCGGTCTATCTATCTATGTATCCATCTATCTGTCCCTGTGCTACAGACTGGTCCACATGGTCCTAACATCTTGTCTGTTTTACCTCCGAGTCAAGAAAAGACTCAGTTCCTGAGGTCGACGGAGGTGAAGAAGAGGAGGAGCAGGTTAGAAAGAACAAGGTGATGAAGAATTTAAAATGACATTAATGACTGAGATGGAGGAGAAAAGACAAAGGGGTCAGAGGTCAGAGAGTTAACAGTGACAGAAAAATTTAATGAGAAAATTAATGGAAAAGTGACGGAAGAAAGAGGAAGACGACGAGGATGAAGATGAGACTCACAGAGCAGCAGCTCCAGAGATGATCTCGATGAGCTCCTTGGTGATGACGGCCTGTCTGGTCCGGTTGAAGGTCAGAGTCAGTTTATCGATCATCTCGGCTGAAAAGAAAACGTCAAATGTCAGAGGACGAAGGGCGAAGACGTCTCTCCAACACAACGTCTGGTTATGTTCAGGTGAACGTGAAGTTAAAATTTTTTTTTACTTGTTTCTGTTGATTTTTATCTAGAAAAAAAACTGAACTGGACTGGAACTGAACTGAACTTCTTGAACCGAAGTCGTTTTATCTCGTAATGTCTGGATCTGAGGGTCAGAGTCTGTTCTCTGGATCCAGATCCACATTATGATCCAGATCTGATCCGTTTCTTCAGGACTGTTTGATGTTTATAGACATTAAATCGTTTTCATTAAAATAAGTTAAACAATAAACATGAAAAACAAAAACTTTCACATGAAAAGTTGAGTCTAAAGAATATTTGTGAACTGCGTTGAGTCTTACAGGCGTTCTTGCTGGCGCTGTCCATGGCCGTCATCCTGGCGCTCTGCTCGCTGCAGGACGACTCCCTCAGAGCCAGATACAGGATGTTGACCAGAGCGAACTCCTGGTAGTTTCTCAGCACGTCGGCGTCGATGTCATCGTAGATGCCCATGTTCTCTGTCGCAGACACGAGACACGTTAATCAGACCGGTTTATTAAAGTAAGTAAAGTGTTTCTCAGCAGAAACGTGTCGTACCAGAGTTGGCGACGGTGTCGATGGAGAACACGGGCTTCTGGTCCGTCTTGTACGAGATCACAGACCTGCAGAGAAAACATCAGTCAAACTCTCAGTTCACGTCAGTGGAAACACTTCAACTCAAACTAAAGAGTGAAAACCTGAATCTGTTGAAGATGACGGATCCTTGGTCGAACTCGTATCCAGAGTTGAGCAGCTCGGTGGCGATGATGGAGGCATCGCTGAAGCTGGGAGGTTTGCGTCCGACCTCCTTACAGTTCAGCATGATGTGTTTCCCATGAGTCCTGGAGAGAAACGACGACGACGTCACACAAAATCTTTAACTCTTTCATGAACTGACCGTGATGGAGGAGCCGTGGTACAAACCGGTGCAGCAGACCGCGCAGTTTGTCTCCAACGTTCACCACCATCACCTCCTTCCCGGCGCCCGTCAGGTTGGCGATCTCACTCTTGATGGTCTTGGCAACGCCGGAGTGGATGGCGCCGCAGAGCCCACGGTCGGAGGTGACTCCGATGATCAGGTGTTTGGATGCTTTGTCCTCCGGCGCCTTGATGTCGGCCTTCTCGTACAGAGCTGCAGACAAAACACTGAAGACTTAGTTGAGTCTTAAATAAAACAAAACAACGTGTGATAAAATGGCAATGTCGTACCCAGCGCGCCGGTGCCGTAAACTCTCGCCGGCTTCAGCTGACGCTCAGCGCGGGCGTATTTAGCAGCCGCCACCATCTTCATGGACTTTGTGATTTTCTGGATGTTTTTGATGGACTTCAGCCGGATGGTGACTGGCAGACAAACACAGGAAAACAACATTAGAGCAGAGACGACGACTCAACGGATCACTGAGTGAACATCTGAGACGTGGCGGATCAACAGGTGATTGATGATGTATTAAAATATTGTCCAGGTTTATTCACTGAAAGCACTTTAATGTAAAAGTTTATAATCACTGAGGTAGAAAACTACATGTTATAAGATATTTTCACTGTAAATCACAGAACAGCCTTAATTTATCAGAATGTAAATTTATTTTTGTTGCTTTGATAACTCATAACAAACATTTTTTATTTATACTTTAATTTTAATTCATTTAATCTGTTTAAATCTGTTGAAATAATCTTTATTCTGCATCATCTCAGACGTCAGTCGGTTGGATCCAGTTTAAAGTCTGAGCTGCAGGAACCGGTTCGGGTCCAGACTGAAACGGTTCATAAAAATCCCTCCGATCTCGTGTAATGTCCGTGTTGATGTGTAGTTAACAGACACGTCTCGGTGTCACTACTGTCGCTGCAGCAGCTTTAGTGGGTCTGAGTACTCACTGTCCTTCAGGGTCGCCATGTTCCTGACCTGCCCACTGTCAAACACAAACATCCAGTTAGTTCCAGCTTCATCATCATGAAACAACTAAATAAAATAAGTGACGTCAACTGCAGCTTCGGTTTAACGTGAAATAATCTGGATTATATAATAAATACTGATTAGCTTTGTGCAGACGAGTTAGCATCCGTTAGCTCTGCACAGAAGACTTAAGACAGTTAGCATTAGCTTAGCATCGGACCGGCTGATATGTGTTATAAGCTGTAATGTGATGAGAGATGTTATTTAATAAATGTTTGTTCTGTTCTGCAGAAACCGTCACAATGACAGCTCAATGTTAGCGTTAGCTTTAGCATTAGCAACCGGCTGCTTCATTCATTAGCCTCGGGCCTCCACGTTAGCTCGTCCTTGTGGTTCAATGACTGTTACACACCAGTTATAACACGTCAGTTACAACCTCCACACGTCCACAAACGCCACACTCAGACATCAAAGTTAAAGACTGAAGCATAAAAACGTGAATATTATAGTTTTACCATTGTGGAGCGAAAACCAACGCGCTGCTTCTGGCGAACATGGTTCCTGCTATGAAGGTCAGACACGCAGGACTGCGCAGGCGCAAGATAAAGGCAAAATGGACGAATGGTGCCTTCATGGACCCACGGAAACATCAGGAAAAACACCCTTCATAATGCAATATAATAAACGTTTCGTTAGTTTTATTGGTTTTTATATAACTAGATCAGACTGTTGTTAGAAAATAACAGATTTTATTTAGTTACTATTTTACCTCATTATAAATATTCAGTTTTTTACATTTCAAATTTAAAATATTGCCATTCACTCTGTTTTTATCGTAATTTTGACAAAAATTCTGTTATTTAACACTTAAATATATGTATTTATTTTTCTGTCGCCATATTTATCGAAATATCAATCATTATCACAGAGTTAAACCCCAATGACGTGTGATAAAATAAATTTACGAGGATAATTGGAAGGCAGCGGTCGTCTTCCCGCGGGCTGTTGTAATCTCGCGATACTATGACGCCGGAACACGCGGAAGCTGTTCGCCTCGGTGGCGGTGGTCGCGGGTTAACAGCGATTTAAGCTAAAAACCAGACATTTGCCGTTAATTGTCAACCGTTCATCGAACTTTTCATCGGTTCTAAGTTTGTTACAACCGGTCGCGATGGGGAAAGCGGACTTTCTGTCCCCGAAGGCGATAAGCAACCGTATTAAAGCCAAAGGTCTCCAGAAGCTGCGGTGGTATTGTCAGATGTGTCAGAAACAATGTAGAGACGAGGTGAGACGACATGTTGGTTGGGTTGTTTACTTATTCACCGATTGTTTGTTGTTGTCAACATTAGTTTGTGTTCGTGTTTGTTGACAGAACGGGTTCAAATGTCACTGCATGTCCGAGTCTCATCAGCGGCAGCTGCTGCTCGCGTCCGAGGATCCGAACAAGTTTATGGATTATTTCTCAGAGTGAGTCACGTCATTATAACGTGTTATGATCATATTAATCAGTACTGTTAATAATGTTTTAAATTAACAGTAATCAATAATATTAAAATACCACTGATCAATAGTATTGATAAGACGTTGTAATAAGATGAAACATGAACGTTTCAACGTGTTTGTTTCTCTGTTTCAGTGAGTTTAAGAACGACTTCCTGGAGCTGCTCAGGAGGAGGTTTGGTCAGTTCATCTTCATCCACATGTTTGAGCTGAAGCAGCTGTTTGAACCAGAGACTCAAACTGTTTGTTTGTTTGTTTGTTTACAGGAACCAAGCGAGTCCACAACAACATCGTTTACAACGAGTACATCAGTGACAGAGAACACATCCACATGAACTCGACCAAGTGGGAAACTCTCACCGACTTCACCAAGTGGCTCGGGAGAGAAGGTCAATCAATTATAATATTAATAAAAATGAAAACAGAGAAGGTAGAAAAATGATGATATTTTTAAATCCTCTGCCCGTTGCAGTAAACCGCTTCAAACAGTTGTTGATGTGTTTTCTAACTGTGTCTACCTGTCGTTGCTCAGGTTTTTGTAAAGTGGACGAGACTCCTAAAGGTTGGTACGTCCAGTACATCGACCGTGACCCGGAGACCATCCGCCGCCAGGAGGAGCAGGCGAGGAAGAAGAAGGCGGAGCTTGATGACGAAGAGCGAAGCGCCCGGTTCATCGAGGAGCAGGTTCGACGAGGACGCGACGGAAAAGAGGTCGAGGTGAATGTGGACCCGCCGGACGCCAGCGTCACATAACTTGTCACAAATAAACAAAGATGAAGAGAAACTGTAACTGATCCGTGTTTTAATCTGCAGGAAACTCCAGTTTATACTGAACTCAAACGAGAGAGTGAAGAGGAAAAAGGTTTGTGTTTTTATTTAGTTACATCGGTTTGTCACTAGTTTATAAAACTGTTCACGTTAAAGATCAGAGTTTTTCTCAACAGTTTCATGATTCTAGTTTATATAATATATATAATATTTACATATAAATGTTTCTGAATAAATGAAAAAGCAATTGTTTTCTTCAGTTGCTTTCAACCTGGGTTCATCTGTCGCCGGCCCGTCCAAGTCCAGGTACGGCAGTTTCACTTCATCGTCTTCATTCTTAAACAAATGTTTGAGTCGTTTTGTCTGAGATGTTTGTGTTTGTGTGCAGCTCCGTCCTCGGCGCCAGTGCTCTGAGGACGGCTGCTCCGACGGCGACCAAGAGGAAGGACGTGGCGATGAGCTCCGACAGAGCAGAGAAGAAGAAGAAGTCTGCTCTGGAGGAAATTATAGAGGTAGACGACGTCACAGAGAGCGTGTGTTTGGCCTGCGTGTGTGTGCTGAGTGTGATGTTGTCTCAGCTGATCTGTGACGTCGTGTTGTGTTCAGATGGAGGAGAAGAAGAAGAAGAAGCAGTCGGCTTCGCTGAGAACGGATCATTGGCTGCAGCCGAACATTGTGGTTAAAGTGGTGACGAAGAGACTGGGAGAGAAATACCACAAGAAGAAGGCGATCATCACGGTGACGCTGCTTTGGTCTGATCACGTGTCTGTGATCATGTGATCGTGTCAAGGCGCCACGTTTCTAAACGATGATGTTTTTTTCTGCAGGAAGTTCGAGACAAATACGCAGCGGTGGTGAAGATGATCGACTCTGGAGACAAACTGAAACTGGACCAGAACCACGTGGAGACGGTGATTCCTGCGCCAGGTAAACACGGTGACATCATTGGTGACATCACCTTTAGTGACATCATCACGACCCTCAGTTTGTCCATCATCCGGCAGGTAAACGCGTCCTGATCGTCAACGGTCCGTACAGAGACACGGAGGCCGTTCTGGAGGGAATCGATGAGAAGAACTTCTGCGCCTCGTTGACACTCGACTCTGTAAGTTTGTAACGAACCCAACCCTCCTCCGTGTTTAAACTGAGTCTCTAAAAGCTCTGATGTTGTCGTTTAGTCCTCGAGCTCTTGTTTCTACGTCGTCTTTAGTGTGAGATGCTTAAAAAACAGACAGTTTTTATTAGAATCACTGAAAGAAATAAAAACACAAGTTTCTAAAAACCAGGTTGAATGTTGAAGCTGATTCACAAAACATCAGTAACTAAACTGAACAAACACAGTTTAACTGGTTCAAACATCAGATCTGAGCTGATCATTGTGTTTGATCTTCGTCCATCACCTCATCATTTATATAACGTGACGTTAACAAACACTGTGTTGAAACATGTTAAACTTCCTGCGTCGTTGGTTTAACTTCAAACAGACAAACATCAGATCAGGATTTGTGTCGACTGCTTTTAAAAACTTGAATTTAATTTAAACCTGCTGAACATTAACTGATGTGTCTTTTTATATTAATTTTCATTTGTTTTTGTCATTTAAAGAAACTTTTTTAGAAAAGTTCATTTCATGTTTCTGTCACGAGTTTGTTAAAATTCATCAAAGCTTGGTGACGTTTCAGGTCTTAAAATCAGACCAAAGTCTTCATTTATTCAGTTTAACAGAAAACCTGCGACTTGTTGTTTGGTTAATGCTGAGTTTGTTTTCCTTCCTCAGGGTCAACACAAAGGGAAGAGAGTGGACGTTGCCTACGAGGATTTCTCTAAACTGGCCTGAACGTGTTGATTAGATCCAGAGACTCTACTGTGTCAGAGTCGTTCCTCCATGTTTCACATGTACATACACAGATTATACAAACACAAGGAGATGTGTTCAATTAGTTTTATTTTGTAATAATATTCAACTTGATCTTAATGTTATAGATGTAAATTTTGTCCAAATAAATTCACCAAAACTGTTTTCATGTGTTTGGAACGAATCCGTGTAAAAAAAGTTCTTCATATGAACTTTGACGTGTGTTCAGAGCGTGGGCAGGAAGCTGTCGAGGTCTGGGACGATGTAGTCGCTGTAGAGTCCGTCGATGAAGCCCTTCCCACTGTTGTGGACGAACCAGCAGTAGACGTTGGATCCACGTCGTTTGTCACGTCTGTAGTCCTTCTGCCAGCCCCTGAGCACATACACACAGTTCATCACACACGTTTGTTCAGCAGGCGGTCATACGTGTGTTACAGCGACACGTACCTGGTGACCAGCAGCTTGTTTCCTTTCACCTCCATCGTCGCCTCCTTCTTCAGAGGATCGACTCCTTCACGGACGTCGTAAACGCTCACGTCAGGTTCCTGAGAAAACTGACCTGCGACATCACAACACGCGTGTAAATAACATGTGAGATGACGTGTTTATGTTTGTGACCCGCTCAGATGTCTGATCATACTGATACGTCTGTTTCATAGTGTTGACGACACTGCAGTGCAATGTGTCGTCCTACGTGATAAAATGACCATAACGTCCTGTGAGAACTACACAGGTCGCTGATAACTTGTCAGCCTAGTATTGTCAACGCAAACAACGAAACGATAGAAACAAAACTATAACTATTATCAACATGAAAGCACTTTTACCTATGAGCCCATGAACCAGGGGAGAGTACTGGTTGTCGCTGGGGAGGTAGATGCCCAGGAAGTCGACGTTGACCGGGTGTTTCTTCCACACGCGGTGGAGCAGCACCATCACCTGGATGTTGTTATTGAGTGTGATGATGACGTGAGAGTTCTTCACGATGGAAATCCTCACCCTGAAGCAACAGAAACAGGTTAAACGACTGAACCAGAGGAGCTTCAGAGGTCAAAGGTCAGACCTTTACCCGTCCTGCGTGATCTCGGCGGTGGCGCTCCAGGTGAAGGAGTGGTTGCTCCTCCTGTCAGTCACAACGATGCTGTCGGTGCTGGTGGTCACGCTGACTCCGTCCGGCTGGTAGTAGACAGAGATGGTGCCAAAGTAGGTGCTGACTTTGCTTTTGTGCGCCTGCTTTGAGCTGATCAACTGACCATTTACCACCACACCTTTAGGAAGAGGGTTTAAAGTCCAATGAGAACATTCATAGAGCCAACGAATCAAACATCTACAGAAGCCTAACACAACGTCCAAACAGAAGAAACGTTACAAACATTATTATAAACATGACTAATTAATCTGTTCTAATCCAAACAAAAGCAAACTGCAGATGAGTCAGTGGATTGATCTTTTTGAGGTTTATCTTGTCTTGTACCTGCTCCGCTGTCCGACACCAGGTTCAGGATGTGTCCAGGTTTGGAGTCGATGTTGAAGCAGACGTCCATGTTGTTCCTGGGCAGGTGGATGATGAAGTGAGGGTCGTTGTCCACTGGATGAGAAACACTGAGCTGGTGACACATGGTACCGAGCAGCAGAAGTGTGTTGTCTGTGTCTCTGTGTGTGTTTGTTACCTAAGTTGACCTTCGGTGGCAGAGCCCAGACCTCTGGACCCCTCTCGGCCTGACTGGGAGGAGCCGTAGTGGTCAACTGGACCCAGGGCGGAGGCTGGTAGACGACAGACACCGGGTTCAGACCAGTGGACGGAGGACCTCCTCCTATTCCTGCATACATGTTAGATAGTACATCAGATGTTTTCTTCTTCCCTCTGTGACAACACAACGTTACGCTTCCTCTCATCAAGCACCTGAGCAGCAGCCGTGCTTCGGGTCCTTCGGAGAGTCGGCCAGCAGCCTCTCGGTGGCGTCCTCGCTCTCCACCAGCATGGCGGTGAGCGGAGTGACAAACTGATGCTCCACAGCCAGTGTCATGATTCTCTGGGTGATCTTCCTCTTCTTAGCAGCCGTCGGAGCCAAAGACCTGCAGGACAACCAGGCGGCCGCTGTCAAACACTGACAGAACCACAAACTCACTGCTCAGTCCATATTTCTGACAGGGCCTCGAACCTCTCAGAGATCAGCTGTTTGATGGTGATGTAGGCCCACATCTGCCTGGCGAAGCCCGTGAAGGAGTGCTGCTGCTTCGCCAGCTCCATGTCCAGCTCCGTGGTGTCGGCGTCTGTCTCCAGGGTGATGTCCAGACTGGCCTGTGGAACGTGAGGAGGACACTGGTAAGGTCGAGGTCACTGAACCACCAAACCTCTGATACTTTACATGTTGTGAGTTAGAGCAGTGATTCCCTCATAAAACAATAAAACAGACAATGACCCGTTCACAGGAGAGTTTGGACTCTAAAGTATGAAAGTATCCTCGTGACCAATTCTCTCCAGTGTGTTGACTTTACTGTGTTTGACAGTTAAACTCACAGCAGATGCCGTGGTGAAGCTGGTCAGTGTGTTGCTCTCAGACGGCAGCACCTTCCCAGCCACCACCAGCTCCGAGCCGCTGAAGTATTTATCGAAGCGGTTTTGGGTGACGTCCGACACTGAGTCCTCCGGGAACTGAACCGTGATCCTCCTCAGCAGCGGAGCTGAGACCTGGCTGTAAAACGTCTGTCGATGGGGAGATGAGGCGAAGGTTACAGAGCGTCAGAAAGTGTCGGCTCGTTAAATCTCTAATCTGTGGTGAATGTTTTTGTACCCGTAGCTGGTCTGCAGCGTCGTGGTTGGCGTAGATCCTCTGAGCCATGCCCCTGTTCTCCATGGCGATGCGCTCCAGGAAGTCGTAGTCCACGTCGAAGCCGATGCCCAACGAGAAGAGAGAAAACTCCTCTCTCATCACTCGCTTCACATTCTTCTGGATGGTGCTGAGTTTGATCTCTCCTGCAGACAGAAAGCCACACTGGCTTTAGTTGATCTTCTTCAACAGCATTTAAAGGGTCAACAGGACCGATATTAAATGTCTAAAAGCAGCTGAAGAGTTCGGTCTTACCCACAGTGGGGTCTCCATCAGACACCAGGATGATCATGGAGACGGAGCGAGGGTCAATCATCCCTTGATTCGACGCCTTCACCAGCATCTGAACCGCTCTCATCAGAGCCTCATTGATGTTGGTGCCTGAGGTCAAAATATATCTCGATACAACCAAAGTCCAAACCAAACTGCTGCTGTTTTCTTTTTATCTAAGAGTGATTTATCATTCAGTGAGGTCTGACCTCCGTTGGGTTTGATGTTCTGGATGTATCTCTTGGCCTCTGCGATCTGAATGGATGAGCCCGGGACCAGTTCCTCGCTCCAGCAGCGCACGTTGTGGTTGAAGTCGATGATGCTGAAGTGATCGTCCATTGTCAAGTCATCCAGAATCGCCTGCATGGCCTCGACTGTCTGAGAGGAAAGTTAGACATGTTCTGTGGTTTTACCACACGGTGGCGGTGTCTCACAGAGAAGAGAGGGAGAGTAAAAGGAAACATTATAAATCTCAGCTTCTGACTTACTTGTTTCATCTTGACGCCCCACATGGACCCACTGACGTCAATGACAAACACAATGTTTTTAGGAAGTGGGGAGAGGTTCGACGGGGCGAAGAAATGTACAAAGTGTCCGTCTGAGACCTGGAGGAGACACGAAGCTTCAGTGACGATCACATCCAAACCTTTTCCATCTGAACTCAAACTGAGTTATACATGTGATACCTGCAGTTCCCCAGCGTTACTGTCTCTGTTCACGTCGTATTTGACAATAAGGATGCCGTCGATTGAGCTGCTGCTGCAGTTTTCACACGTTCTCTGCTGCTGAAGAGTTGGTTTGAAGACGATATGAGCCTGGAGACACAGACACGGTGGTAGAGGTCATGACATCCAGAGATACATCATGTGGCCATTTATAATCATTAATATCCTTAACTTAACATTTAGGGACGTTGTTTTTCTCCTGGTTAAAGTCAAATTATAAAGCGTCATCTTGGTGAATAGATCAGAACAACAACGCTAAAGTTACAGCATGAATACAAATGTACCGTTGTATGAAACCATGTGTTGTGACATAATTCACATCTGTGTTGACTTCCGGTCGAACAACTGTGTTCCCAACCATCCTATTACAGGACTGGTCTGAAAATGGTCCCATAACATCAACAGCTGAAACGCAGACAACATCTCAAGGAGCATCTAGAGGTTTATTTATGATAAAAACTCTGGACTTTGATGCAGATCCAGGTTCTTTCTAACGATGACACACCACAGGGGCGGTTCTCCTCGTGTTTTATTACCTTGTCTTTGGAAGATGTGACTCTAATCAGTTCTGAAAACTTCTCTCCGAGAGTGTTTGACGTTAGCACCGTGGAGATTCCCTTTGGTTCATAGATGTACACGTCTACCTACAAAGAGACGAGGTCAGAGACGATAGTAATCTTCACGCAGCTGCATGTAGAAACACACAGGTGTCATGCGTCATGTTCTTACCTGGAACTGTGGTACGAGCCTCCCGGGCTGCAGGTACAGCGAGTGCTCATAGAAACCCAACTTCCTGTGCATCATCTCCTGATAATGCAGCTCAAACTCAATGTTGCTGCCTGGAGGAACGTGGACCTCCGTCTTAAAGGTCTCCATGTCCTGGGAATTTGCTCTGTAAAGCAAAAACATTTCAGTCTTGAGCTCCACGGAGGATTGAATCCAGAGAGCCAGTCCAGTACCTGACGATCCCTGCTGCTTTGCCTCTGGCTCTGGCCTGAGCGTACAGGTTCCTCGCCACCGTCTTCTCCTTCACTGAGCCCACAAACGTGATCCCGTTCACGTTCCTGCAACAGAGGAAGTCTGAATGTTTCACGCTCTGGTGAATGTTTTTATTTAGACCTGGACCTGGACCTGGACCTGGACTCACATGGTGAAGTTGGTGATGAACGCTCGTTTGGGGATCTGGACGTTGAAGCCAATGCTCTGAGCGGTGGAGGCCGAGTTGGTGACCGAGCTCCTGACGGTGGTGTGGGCGAAGCGGGACGTGATGCGACTCTCCACCTTGTAGCTTCGGACTGTGATGTCATTTCCACGAATGGCCTGTAGGAGGCGGTAAACAACACAATGATGGTCCACAGTCTCTTCTTGTGAATGGAGTCTGGTTTCTGTTTCTGGACTTGATTACTCAAACGCTAACAACTGGTCACAAGTGAACTTCTTAAAAATGTGTTTGTCACAATAACTTTGGAAACTTTGGCTCAGAGCGATGAAACTTGAGGCTGAGGATCATTAGCGTAGCGTCACACAGTGAGTCTGGCTCCGTCCAAAACTTTAAATACAAATATCCACCTTTGTGTCTCACTAGTAAGCACTTTGTATCTTGCTTGTTCAAACCAAAGTATAGACAAGTATATAGTATAGTAAGATAACTGTTTTTTCAGGGTTTTAACTGTATTAACTTTTAGACCAACTCTCTGTTTTACAAGAAGACAAATTAAAAACATGATTGTTTCATCATAGATTAAGATTAAAACCACAGAATAACAGACCAAACCTCATGTGACCGATTTGACTTGTTGGAGTAAAGGAGGAGACAGAAAAAGGGAAACAGAGCTTTGTTAACAAAGTCAATAACCCGTCAGTCACGGGAATCTCTCCAAACAGCAGCACATTGATTAGTAGATAAGGTTAAACTCTGTCACAGTGGAGAGGCCACGAACAACAAGTCAAGAATCATACTTCAAAGTCTTCTTGCTCCTCGCTCGTCAATATCGCTCTCTGAAACACACCAGTCATCGGCATTAGTGAGGTGTTTTAACATCAGAGCTACAGCTGCGTGTTGTATAATGAAACATCTGAGGACGAACTCACCTTGTGTCGTTCCTGATGATCCTGTCGCTCTGACTGATGGAAGAAAGAATCAGATTTAACCTTCGACCTGACTTAACTGGATGTTTCTGGACGTCATTTAACTTCACATTAATTTAATTCCAGGTTTATAAATGGAAACTTCAAAGATTAAAAAATCTAGCTTGAACATTATTAAAATTTTTGAGTAAAAAAAAAACAAGAAACATTCAGATCAAATGTAACTAACTGTTCTTGTTGTATTGACAAAACAAAAAATAGAAAACTTTTTATCTTTGTTGGTGAAAATCAACAATATAAAGATTAAAATGAAGCCTGAAAACAGTTTTAAAATCTATTCAAGTTTTAGGTTTAAATGTTTTTTACTTTGTGAAACATCAGTTTGAATCTTTCATTCTGTGTAAAACAACTCACTGTCTCTTCCTCCCATTCTCCGTCGATAACGAACTCGAAGCAGCGGCCGTGATGAAGCAGCAGCCCGAGAAGCAGCAGCAGCAGACGCCTCATGGCTCAGACACACATGTCACACAGAAACACACGAAATTAAAACCACCGGCGGCGGGAGACGCTTCCTTCTGCAGAAAGTCTCAGTGGAAAACTGAGGTTAAAATCCACTGAACTGATCGACTCGCGGCCCCAGTCAATATTTGTTGTGTTTCGTGCAACTCGGGGAGGATGAGGACACAGTGAAACTTGACCTGGTAAATAAAACACAACTGACTCACACAAGTGAAGCACAAGTTTGATTATTTATTATATTTAATAAGTAATTAGTCTCATCATCAGGTCCAGATCAACTTCAGTCTGATGTTTTTTTATTAATCTGACTCAACGTTACTAAACATTCATCACTCGAGGAACGTGTCATACTGCGCCTTGTCCACCAGGTGGCGCCAGAGTTGGAGTCGGTATCAGGTTTGTTAAATTGATAAATAACCAGGAAATGATTCAGAGAAACAATAAACATAAACAACATAAAGATTCAATAAACAAAACTTTTCACTCAATAACTTTAACTTAAAACCTAGTTTTACCTCTGTTCTTAAGAAGTTTAAAACAACTTTCCAACTTTAATCGACTGATTGTGAAACATTGATCAGATTAGAAGATTAGTGACGTGTTCAGGTTCCTCATGTAAAACTGATTTAATGACAAACAAAAGGTTTAAAATTATAATCACGAATAAAGACAAACTCTGGATTAATTTTTATGTTTCATTAAAGTAAAATGACCCTGATTCATTTAGAAATATAATAATTAATATGAACTTTAATGTGAAATATTCAAATGTAAATGTAAAGTTACATCAGTTTGAACATGAATCACTGAATGTGACGTTTTATTATTTTTACTGTTGAACAAACGAGGTCTTGCCGCGGTTTCCTAAAGGCGTCAACTCATCTCTCTCCTCCCGAGGGGGGGAGGAGGGGGCCTCTCCTCCTCCTCCACACCGGGTCCCTCCTCTTCTGGTCCTGGACTCGGGCTCTGCGGACTGAAGATGTCTCATCTTTAATAAACTGAAGGTTTAAAGATGCAGCTGATGTTTCTGATCCTGATCCAGATCTTGATCCTGAGTCCGGCTGCGCGGCTAGAACCGGACCAGACTGAGGATGAAGTGGACCTGGACCTGTTGGACTTGGACCTGGACTCTGTAAGATGTTAAAAACTGTAGAATCCGGATCTCTGAGCGGTTTGTTTTTTATTCGTTGACCAGTTTCTGTCCTGATCCACAGACACCGAGACGAGTCCCGAGACAAGTGAAGACTCTTCTGACGAAGGTGAAGTTACATTTAGTTACAATGTTTCTGTTTCTGATGCTTTGATTTACAGGTCAAACGTGTGAGTGACTGTTACAACATTTAAACAGGTGGTTTTACATTTTTCAACATAACTTAACAAAGATCAAGATGAACATTGATCCAGTTCAAGCTGTTTTAAGTCTCTGTCGTTTAGAAAATGTTTGTTGAACCGGATCTTTAAGGTTCTGTTCAGGATCCGTGACCCACTTCTGATGGTTTCTCATCCTGGGTGTGACGCGCGGATCAGCCAAGCGCACAGATGTTTCCAGAAGCTGATCACATCTGGATCTCACTCCTGGGAACAGATTCCTCTGATTGTTTAGAAATTAGACGAAGAGTAAAGTTCAGTAAACATCATGAAAACAGCAGAGAAGATGCGGAAAAACGCACTGAAACCATCTGACGCGAGGACGACGCTGCTGCTGAAAAGGTGTTATAACGTTTTTAACTTTCACAGGAAACAAAACCTCACATCCAGGAGCTGAACATCAAGACCACCATCATCTCCCGCTACGCCTTCACGGCGGTTTACTGCGCCATGATTAACCGACACTCCGCCGCCGCAGAGGGCGTCTTCCACCTCCAGATCCCCGCGGGCGCGTTTGTGTCCAACTTCACCATGTGAGAGTTAATAATCTGAGACACATCAGCTGCAGATGAGATGAGATCTGTTGTTCAGGTTCAGAAATAACTTATCAAATATGTTATTAAACATGTTTCTACAACATATATGGAACATGTTATTAAACCACTGGTTACAGAAGATAAATGAGTTAATCATCATGAGACCTGAGCAGCTGCTGCAGACACAAGTTGATCAACAATAAATCGCATGAACGAAACCTTCAACTGTTAGTTTGTTTCAGTTTAAGAAGATTTAAAAGTTTTTATGAAACAAACTTACAACAGGATTTAGTGAAAGGATTTGTGATGTTTCAGTTGCTAGGGCAACATTAACAAAGCAACACACACACACACACACACACACACACAAAGAGTGCAGCTCATTCACGTTGGACCTGTAAAAACCTGTGGAAAGAAAACAACAACAGGCTGTTTCCTCCTGTGACAAGTGTGAGGATGAAGGTGAGCTGCTCCTAATCCTCCACCTCTGACCTCTGACCTCTGTGAACCAGGATCGTCGGAGGACGTGTTTACCAGAGCGAAGTCAAACCGAAGGAAAAGAAGGGCAAAGAAAAAAAAGAAGTCAGAAAGAAAGAGTCGGGTGACGCAAGGTAAAACACACACACACAGTGTTTGTTTCAGTGTGTGTGTGTGTGTGTGTGTGTGTGTGTGTGTGTGTGTGTGTGTGTGTGTGTGTGTGTGGCCACACCTCTTGTCTGGCGTCTCTGTCCAGGATCTCACTCGCTCTTATGTTTCTGTGTGTGCGTGTGTGTGTGTGTGTGTGTGTGTGTGTGTGTGTGTGTGTGTGTGTGTGTGTGTGTGTGTGTGTGTGTGTGTGTGTGTGTGTGTGTGTGTGTGTGTGTGTGTGTGTGTGTGTGCGCGTGTGTGTGTGTGAGAGAGAGAAAGAGAGCAGCTGCTGTTTTACAGAAATGTGACCTAAGGTTGTGAACGTTTGGAAGAAGTGACGACTCGTTTCCAGTTGTCATGTGTAAAGTGACATTTCATTAAAAGGGATTTTGTGATTCAATGACTCCACTGTGAGGAGGGGGGTGAGATCTGACCCTCTTCATGATGTCACCACATGATGTCATCAGATCACATCACTGCTCCACCTTCTCTAACTGCTCCAAGTTCATCATCACGTCGTAAACTTGTCACAAACAGATTTGAACTGAAAAGTACTGAATCTTTAGTACTGTATCATCATTTCATTACGATGGTTGGTTGAACAGAAACATCTGATTGAACCAGTCAGGTTTAAATATGGCGTCTGTTGGTCGTCATGGCGTCTGTTGGTCGTGATGGCGTCTGTTGGACGTGATGGAATCAGATCAGTGTTTGGACGACGGACAAATCTGTGATGAATCCAAGAAAAGTTTCTGCTCCAGAAAACTTGGTCAAAACAAACGTGATGAAATGTTGAACCACGTGTTTCCTGTTGGGTTCATCATCAACGCGTGTGAACTCACATCACCTGACACTGGATTTGTCCTGAACAGCCAATAGGAGTCCTCCCTCCTGCCACAACAACAACAGCCGGAGCCCAGGAACAGATCCAGATGTTCAGATGTCACCTGTTTGTCCTGATGCTGCTTTTTCTAACTTTTCTCTTTTTCTGTTTTGTTTCTGTAAAGACCAGAAGTTCTTCACGCCGTGTTTGATGTGAAGACATTGAACAAGTAAAACAGAACGACTCTCTGAGGATGTTTCAGATACGATCAACGCCAATTGATCTCTGGCCAGTCAGGGAGGAGCTGCCAGATGCAGCTGTTTGGTCTGATTAGTTCAAGTTGGCCCAAAATAGTGTTTTTAAAAGTTTCAAATGAAACTTTTCCTGATTCAGATACAATGTGAAAGGAAGTTACTGTATCATCAATTCAGACTCAGAAATCAAAGGTCTTTATAAAAATGTCAGATTTCTCGTTCAACGTGCTGCGTCCTCTGTCCAGTCAAGAGCCGGAGGTGGAGGTCTTCAAAATGGCGGCCAACATCCCAGGCAGGAACCGCGCCGTCTTCATGCTCACGTACGAGGAGCTGCTGCAGCGCCGCCTGGGACGTTACGAACATGTGACGAGTCTGAGACCGCTGCAGCTCGTCAGCCGCCTCAGTCTGGACGTCACCATCGTCGACCACTCTCTGATCACCGACCTGGAGGTGCTGCCGCTGCAAAATGGCAGAGGCAACGCTGCCACCAATGCACCAAAGACACCAGGTTTACTCTTTATACTCAGTCATCTTAGTTAATTATCCTAAGTATTAGGACTTTATCTCTTATATCTTATATCTTTGTCTTTGTTCGGATCATAAACAGTCCTCAGGTCTCAGGTTGTTATCAGTGGCTCCAGTTCACATCCAGATCTCACTTTGTCTCTTTGTGCCACAGTCAAACTCGAACCTCCCATCACCACCATGATCAAAAAGGAAAATAACTTCTGCAAGATCACGTTCAGCCCCAACATCATCCAGCAGGCCAAGATCATGACCAACGGCGTCCTGGGAGACTTCGTGGTCCGCTACGACGTCCAGAGGGAGATGGGCATCGGAGACATTCAGGTGAGACGACACCAACGGCACAACAACCAGGAGTTTGACCAAGAAAACCCGACTCTGCATTAAGAATGAAAACAGTTTCATATTTTATATTTTCACTGAAGCTTCTCATCCAACTGCACATACTCATCCACCACCTGTTACTCATTCACTGTCCTGGACTCAGTCCACAACAACCGGTCCACAGCCAAACACTTCAGCTCCTCTCAACCTCAGCTCCTGAAACCTGCTCCCTCTCCTCTGTCTCCTCCTCCATCTCCTCTTCTCTCCGCCTGTCTCCTCCATCTCCTCCTGTCTCTTCCATCTTCTCTCTTACAGGTGTTAAATGGACATTTTGTCCACTACTTTGCTCCTAAAGATCTGCCCGTCGTCCCTAAGAACGTGGTGTTTGTGATCGACACCAGCGCCTCCATGTTGGGGACAAAGATGAAGCAGGTAAAAGAACAAACATCAAGAAACACAGTGTTTTTAACGACACATCACGGCTTCTGTCCAATAGTTTTTAGGATGTTTGTTTTTTAGCTTTAGCTCATCTGACATTTGAGACGTAACTGATGGAGGAGCACTGAGGGGAACTAGCCTGTGTAAATCTATATCTATATGTAACGTCAGGTGTTCATTACCAATGTTTTTTTCTATTTTAAAATGTATTTATGGAATCATCAGCTCTAAACACTCACTAAACATCATTTAAAATATTAGATTAAAGTAATTAACTGAACAACTGTAATATTTTATTAGCAACGTTTGATTTTGACATCACATGATTGTAATTGAACTGGATCCAACCTGATGTCACATAAATATACGTTCACGTCATCTTTTCTCATCAACATCACTGATCAGATTCACACCAGCACTGATTGGATTTGATACCAGAATAAAACCACAGAGCTGAGAAAACTAACAGGAGTGTGAATGTACACGAGCGAACTGGACTTTTCTCTGTGGAGATTAAACTTCAGTTTCAGTCGTAGTCGAGGCAGCTCAGGTCTCGCAGATGAAATCATCTTTATTTTCCTGGAGAGCTTCGGGGGAAATCTGATGACTTTTCAGTCGATCTTTACTTCACAGAGACGTTTACAGCGTCTGTATCAGATCAGAAACTCAACTCTTCCTCCTCCTCACTCCCACACTGGAATATGATTATCAGACGTTTCCCTTCGACTGTAAAAGCACCGTTAATCCCTGATCGGTGCAGCTGAGCGGAGACTACAGAACCAGAAAGAGACAAACTGAAAAACAGATTGTCACAGTGGAAGAGATCAGCACAAGGCAGCGCTGTGAGGGAGGAAGGTCAGAGCCTGTGGAGTAATGGAAATCTGGAGACAACGGCGGCTCCGACCCCTGATCTCGACCTCTGATCTGACTCCTCAAACATCGCCTGCCCCCAGCGAAGCTGCATGAAACTGAACAACAATTCTCGTTGTGATGTGGCTTCACAATAGAGGGTTTCAGTGTGTGGGTCAGTCTTTGGCCGAGCCCATACCGACGTCTATAGACCCCCAGCACCAAATTATATATCACACCCACACTCGGGCTGCACATCACGAAGCTGAAGACACAAAGTCAAAGCATAAATTACAACTCAGAACATTTCAACTCAAACTTCACAATCTGGCATCAAGTTTTTGTGTTTCCACTAAAAGGAAATTTTAAAGTAATATGTTCATTTTCTGAGATGATTTGTTCTAATTTTACCGGATGAAACAGTTGTTATATCTAAAAACTGTTTCTCTCACAACATATGGAAACATTTAAACCTACTGGATACACTGACAGACACACAAGGAACAATAACTAAACACTAAGAAATATCCAGATGAAGTAGCCGTCTGTTACTTTAAGTTACTTGTGACACATTGTTCAGGCCACGCGACGGAGGAGCGGGTGTCAGAGGAAAAACAGCGACAGTTTGAGTGACGGCAGATTTGCGACCACAATGTTTATCAAGAACTAAATACGCGTTCACACAAGATATGAACCAGATGTAAACCGTATATGTTGATACTTAACTTAATTCTCAGTTTGTATCCGCGGTCGAGGCTTAAACGGAGCAACGTGGATTAAATTACCCAGTAAACAGACCCGTTGGATATGATGCTTTTGTGAAGTCGTAACAGAAACGATTTCAAAGGGTCAGAACAAACATGAGACAACATCGGATTGGATGAAACTTTAAACTTTTAAAAAAGTCAAACGTACGGGTGTGATTCTGTTCTTCATTATCATAAAAACATGTTTTGATTTCCAGAACGAATCTGATCTAAAAAAGAAAAAGCTACAAAGTTATGAAGTAATGTTTGAATATGTTTTTATTTTATAACTATTTAACTTTATTCTATTAAAGCCCAGAAATACACTGACTGTCAAAATGATGGAGGCTTCAGTCTGCTCTTCAGAGTTAACCTTGACCTTTGACCTTTCTGAATCATATGATGGAAACTGTTTGACACCGAAACTCAAACATATGTAGATTGTATGTGTTAAATCATACGTTTGTCCCGTTGTCTCTGTCAGACCAAAGACGCTCTGTTCACCATCCTGAAGGATCTGCGTCCCAGCGACCACTTTAACTTCATCAGTTTCTCCAATAAAATCAAAGTGTGGCAGCCGAGTCGTCTGGTTCCAGTCACGCCTCTCAACATCAGAGACGCCAAGAAGTTTATCTTCACTCTGATGCCCACGGGAGGTTTGTTCTTTGTGTGTTTTTCTGTGTTTTAACAGATAAACTGACTAGTTGTCTGAGGTCTGAACCGACTTATTGTTTGAAAGTGGAAAGAAAGTTTTTTGATGAACTTTGGTTTTCGTCCGCTGTGTTTCCACATCCTTGACGTTTCAATGTGACACTTCTCTCCGCTGCAGGCACCAACATCGATGGAGCCATCCAGACCGGCTCCTCTCTGCTTCGTGAATACCTCTCAGGGACGGACGCCGGCTCCAACAGCGTGTCTCTCATTATCTTCCTGACGGACGGACGTCCGACAGTCGGGGAGGTTCAGTCCGCGACGATCCTGGGGAACACGCGCTCGGCCGTGCAGGAGAAGTTCTGCATCTTCACCATCGGCATCGGAAATGATGTAGATTACCGGCTGCTGGAGCGGATGGCGCTGGAAAACTGTGGGATGATGAGACGCATCCATGAGCAGGCCAACGCCACCGCCATGCTCAAAGGGTACGACGTCTTCATCCCTCTCACATCTTCACAGCCCAGCAGATATCACGTAGATACTTATCTCTTAACTCTTCACGTTTCTCAGATGTAAAGATAGAAACTGTGACGGATGATTTTAAAAATGGTGATTGCTTGTTATCTCAACTTCTAAACCACCAAAACTAAAAGTCTTACAGCTGCTGTTAAAGAGCCAATGAATCACATCAGAGAAATAAAAAACACAGAAACTGACCTGAAACTGGTCCAAAGTTGTTCAACCAGAGTGAAACTGTGACCTAAGACGTCTGACATGGTCTGAGTTGATAAATGGTTTGATGTTGACTTTGACTTGAAGCTGCAGTTTTATTTTGTTAGAGTTATTTTGGCTTAAAAGTCCATTTTCTGACTGAAGGCTCTAAATCTAAACCTTTAATACAAGATCTTCATTTTCTTTGTTGTCTTTATATTCTATTATATCTGTTATATAAATCACTAATCAAATCAAATCATTACACTCCAGGTACTTAGAAAAAAGAAAAGAAAATCAAAACCATAATTTATACGATCATGTAAGTGAAGGTGACTTAAAAGAAACAGTTAATATCTGATTCCCTCCTTCTCATAAAAGACTAATCCTCCTCTTATTAAACAATTATCTCTGTTAATCCGTCGTGTCTCCTCCTGTCGAACCTCCGTCTCTCATCGAAGGAGCAAAAACCCGTAAAATACGACGGCGCTGACAACACACGTCTTTAATCAACTCCAACATGTGACAGCCTCAGTCTTTCTCTCAGACTCAAACAACCCTCCTCTCTCCTCACTCGGACACTCAAGTGTTTGTTCAGTCGAGCAGGAATGTGTGTGTGTTGTGAAACCTGCGTCCAAGTGTGTTCACAGGGTTAACAGACAGACTCAGACATAATAGACCAACAAACACACTGCTTAAGAGGTGAGGAAGTTTACTATGACAAGGACACACACACACACCTTTATGAATGTGGCAGTAGCTTTAAGAGGTCATATAAGCAGCTTTATGGCCGGAAGATTTTTATTTTTTTAAATAAACAAGACATTTGATTAAAACTGCGTATCAACCATGTTTACCTCTCCACCAAAACTACGACTGACGTGTTCTTTAACAAAGACACTGAACCACTAAATAATCTGTTTGATCGTTAGAAGACACATCGTGTTGGACTTTGATCTCCGACCATCGATGTTCAAGTGACAAACACTTTGCTTCACTAGGAGTCAGAGACAATCAACACTGAACTTTTGTGACAGAAGTTGTTTGCTGAAGTTACATGAATTTGCAGCTGTTTGCAGCCTTGGATGTTAAGTCTCGACCTCAACCAGGACGTAGCCGCCAACAGCAAGAAAACCTGAACCGCAGATGTGACTGGAACTTACAGAGTTTTGTCTGATGGTCCCGTGGTTCTTACTGATCAGCTCTGTATCATCTCTCTTCCCTCTGGTCTCTCTCCAGGTTCTATGATGAAATAGGAACACCTCTTCTGTCTGACATTCGGATCAACTACACGGAGGACTCGGTCCAGTACGTCACCCAGAATCTCTTTACCAACTACTTTAATGGTTCTGAGCTGGTGATCGCAGGAAAACTCACCAACCAAAGCGCTGAATCTCTTCATGTCCTGGTGACCGCCAGCAACAACGACAAGGACATTGTCCTGGAGACAGATGTGCCGTTGAAGCACATCCAGTTAGAGACTGAGAAACATGTGAAAGCGGCTAAAGCGGCGATGACGTCCGGCGCCAAGGCTCCGGGGTCAGGGGGGGCTCAGGGTCTGGGTCTCGCTCTGGGCTCGGTCGCTGAGGACTTTGTGCAGCGTGTCTGGGGTTTCCTGAGTGTGAAGGAGGGGCTGAGGTCACGGCTGCGTAGTCAAACCAGCAAAGAGCGAGAAGATCTCATCAACCAGGCCACGAACCTGTCGCTGACCTACCACTTCCTCACCCCCCTCACCAACCTGGTGGTGGAGAAACCTGAGGTCCTGGCCGACGGCACCATGGCCCCGGCACCGACCGCCGCCTCCCCGGCAGCCGGCGAGTCCACTTCGACCGACAACGAGCTGCCTGATGAGGCCGAGGACGAGAAACCACAGACACTAAACGGGAAACAGAGCAGCAGGACGTCATCAGTTGGTGAGTTTCTCTACAATGTCTCTGTTAGAAAACTCAGACGAAAGAGTTTGAAGTGTCGAATTTTCTTTGAAAAGTCTTTTTTTTTTTGTGAACAAAAGCTGTAGTTAACAACAGATGAATAAACGGCTTGATTCTTGTGAAATTAGGACTTTGTTATCAGCTTGGCCAGTGAAGCTCAGCTGTTGTTTTTTTTGTTTGAAATATTTTGGCAAAAATATGAATATTTGTCTCGTGGAAGTTTTTAAGAGGAAACACTGAACAACAGCAACTCACTGGATAAATATTCTCTTCCTTGTAGGTAAAGTTGAAAAGAAACCAGCCAAGAAATCCATCACTGTCTCCAAAACATCAGGTGACTCCTTCTGACACCTTCTCTCTCATGTAAACAGTCCTGTTTCAACTGAAACCTTCATACGTGCTGAGTTTTCTCAGCTCGCAGTAAAACTTAAAAGACGTTGGGGAATGTACAGTAGACTGTGTCTCTGTGTGGGGGCGGCCTGTAATTTAGACGTTGGACCGTCGGCGAGGGTCCGAGGACGCCTCTGAACATGACCTGGAAAAAGACGGAAGAGCTCACAGGGTCTAATTGAAATACCAAGACAAGTTGTACGTGGAAGTTCAAACATGCAAGTGCGTGTTGATGATTGTGGGCGAGTTTGACAGAGTGAAGAGTGTTTGTGTTACAGTACAGAGACGAGCCATCAGAGGCAGTTAGCAGGAGCTAATGACCCCGTCATTACTGTCGCTCTCTCATCTCATCGCTCCTCATCTGAGCTGGTTCTCACGAGTTCAGAAGATGAAGGGATCAAACATCAAGTCTTTCTACCTTCGTCTAATCTCCTGATCTATTTTTAACAGTTTCAGTGGAGTCATTGTGATGAAAAGTGACTTTTTATTACATTTCTGTCTTTAAACGTCCTGTTTCTTTCCCTCCAACGACCTCAGCGGATGGTGATCCTCACTTCGTGGTGGAGTTTCCTCTCAGTAAACTCACCGTGTGTTTTAACATCAACGGTGAACCTGGTCACATCCTTCGTCTCGTCTCCGACCACAAAAAGTCTGGTAAGTCTCCTGATGTTTGTTACGAGGCATCAAAAGTCTAATTTCACAGCTGAACAGAAAACATGTGTGTTCTCCAGGTGTGACAGTGAACGGTAAACTAATCGGTGCCCCGCCGCCGCCGGGCAGCCACAAGCAGCAGCGAACATACTTCAGCACCATCACCATCGTGGCTGATCGTCCCCGACGCGCCTACATCGAGGTGACGCCCACAAAGGTCATCCTGGATGGTCGCGACCGCCTGGTGCTGCCCTGCCACTCCACCGTCTCCGTGGACAGCGGCGCTCTGTCCGTGTCCATCGTGGGGAAGTCGAACGTGACGGTGACGATCGGAGGGAACGTCAGCTTCGTGATCCTACTGCACCAGTACAAGAACCCGGCTTCGTATCAGAGAGACCACTTGGGCTTTTACATTGGGAACAGCAAGGGGCTGTCGAACAGCTGCCACGGGCTGCTGGGTCAGTGTAACACACCGCAGGGTTTAAACTTCACAAGATGATGGAGAAAAGATCAGACTCACACTTTCAGACATAAAACATTAACGGGAGTTTTACATTTAACCTACACAGTGATGAAAGGTCAGTTAGTGAGGAGTTAGTGAGGAGACGGTTCCTACAGACAAACCAACGTGTCTGAACTTTGTAAATGTCCAGACTGATTCTATAGAAGATTGTTGATCAAGTGAATACGTTACCTGACGTTGTTTTCCATCAGTGTTCCATCAGTGTTTCATGTGTGTTTGTCCAGAAGCTGAACCCTATTATGTTTGTAAAAACAGTCACAGTTGTTTTTAACATCAGACGTGACTTCTCTCATCAGAAATGACAGGACGCTCTGCTGTGTTTGTGCTTTAGGTCAGTTCCTTTACGAGGACGTTGGACTGGTTGAACTTCCTGCCCCAGTCCTGAAGGTGAAGAGTCGTTCGGTGCCGGTGGTTCAGAAGAGCCGGAGGATCTACGGCGGGACGCAGAGCGTGGACTGTTGGTTCGCCAGGAACAACGCCGCCAAGCTGATCGACGGACGGTACGAGGACTATCTGACGTCGCACATGTTCGACACCGGGGACGGAGGTCACGGGACGAACGCAGCGTGAGACCGAACGCAGTGTTTAATGTTTTCACTTAACTCTTTAAACTCTGTATCCAACATTATCACGTCACAACAGATTCAAACGGTTTCACACGTCACAACTTCACACTTCAGTTCTCAGTTTTCATGAAAATATTTTTTTACTGTTTCTAATAGAAATGTTTTCACTGTATCATCATTTTATAATTGTAAATAAAACTATTAAACCAACGTTTGGACATTTTCTCTCAAATCTGACGTCATGTCAACAACGTGGCAGCTCAACGTCACACCTGGTTACTATGGCAACCGAACCGCTAAATAACCACAACCACCATGTTCCCAACACACACACACAATCCTCTGTCAACAGCTGCTGGCTCCGCCCACACAGGTGTGCTCTGACCAGGTCCTGTTCAGGTTGTCTGTCATCACCCCCCGGCCGCTGCAGGAATCCAGACTCAGTTCACGTGTCCATCGTCTTTATTCAAACACAGATTAAACAGATACAAACATCGCAGCGTTTCAGAGTCTGTGGACGACGTGTGGCGTCTTTTCAATTTTTTATTTAAAAAATACACGAGGTACATCAGAATATAAAATAAATCATTACAGACGTGATAAAACGTTAACAAACAAACTGTAAATGTTCTGATGGTCAACAATGTTGTCATCACTTTTTGTTACCACAATTTACAATGTTACAGACATTTAAAATAGAAACAATAAATAAAGAAATGTGCCTTAAGTGTCAAACAGCAGCTGAACAGACAAACATTTTTATTAATATTCTGACAAAGTCACAATGTTACAAGCTGCTGTTCTAAGTTAAAATAAGATAAAGAAAACAGTTTGATCGTTTTATGAAACAGTCATAATATCTTCACAGAAAGGATGTTTTATTTTGAAAATAGTGAAGCCCAAAATGTTTGTGCTTCAAATCAAATAAAGAAAGAAACGTTTCCTGTTTTAGAAAATCCAAATGTCACAGCCTCTTTATGCTAAGCTAAACTACGGCAACATCGCTAATCAATTCAAAGAATCAATTTATCAATGTTGTGATTAAATATTGAGCTTTAATTATAAATTTCTACTTTAGTAATGATTTATCTTAACATTAGAACTTCATCTTATAAAATTAAGACTTGATTGTTGATAGATCCTGAACGTCTCCGTCTCACGTCACTGATATAAAATTCACCGAGACGTTTTGACTCGTAAAAAGATATAATGTTTCACAAACTAACATGTTTGGTCCACGGAGACGGAGTGAAGAATAAAAACTGTCACTGATCGACTGATCATCGACTACACCTTCATTAAAGGTGATTCAAGTGGTTATAATCTGTAACATTTATTGATTTATGTACATGAGTATCTTAAGTTATATGTTCTTCAATGTTCCGTCTGAACAGTTTCACAGATGCTCAACTTTAGTGACATCACACGGAACTGACGTTCTAAAGTTCTAATGTTTTGATGTTTTGATGTTCTAATGTTGTGATTTGTGACGTTCTAATGTTCCGATGTTCTGATGTTCTAAGGTTGAGACGTTCTATTGTTGTGATGTTCTGATGTTCCTCAGATGGAAGCAGAGAAGAGAAAGCACAGAGAGCGTAACAGTCTCATAACAACATGCAGATAACTGGAGTTTATACTGACGTCGTAACATGAACCTTCGTTACCGACGACGACACTGTAGTTCACATTCAGGTGCTGATGTTTAGACCTTTGATATGACCAGGTGTGTGTGTGAGTCATCCGGTTCAGACCACCACCCAGCTGGGTCTCAGCGGTCCTCCTGAATAGTTCACGTTGGGGACGGGCTCCTCGTCATCAGGCTCCTCCCCCTGCGACGCGTCGTCGGTGTCGCTGTCGATGGTCAACAGAACCTGAAGAACAATGACATCATCAAGTTATTGATCGTGTTTCATGACATCACAGACGTAGAGATGGAAAACGCCTCAGTCCTGGATTTTACAGACGTTGTCAGATCACTAACGAGAAACTTCCAACATTAAATAACATTTCGATTTCTGTCTGTTGGTGTGAGACGCTGATGTAGAACAAGTTACAACAAGTTAAGAACAAGTAAAAGAACAAGTTACAATGAGTTAAAGAACGAGCTAAAACAAGTTAAGAAGTTAAAATGAATTCATTGTTAAGGTCAACGGTGAACGCACCAACGAGTTCCACTGTTTATTGTTGAGAACATGAACACAACATGTTACAACACGTAACATTCAAAGTGGCTATAATAAAACTACCGTTACTAGTGGAACTGTGACACTAGAGCTTTGATAGAATAACAACTCTCTTTGATAAAATAACATCAGACTTTACTTGACTCCAACAGGAAGTTCCTTCCACCTGTAGTGGGATTTGCACCCTCAACTCAGCATGGGCGAGGTTTTGTTCAGCACCTTGAACCACTCAACTACACGTTCCTTCTCATCCTCATCAGAAGTTTTAAAGATGTTGTTTTAACAGGAATCATGTGACTGATTATAGACAGTGATCGTCCTGTAAAAACCGCTGCCGTATCTGCACCGCGGCTGTTTAAAGTGACTGAAACCATGAGTTTCTTATTCTACTGAGTTCATCTGAGAATCCCGGTGGCTTCTGTAACGTTAGTCATCAGTTGGTGAGTTTTGTATTGGTCCAAAACTCACCAACTTACAGAAAATTCACAAAGTGAAGTGCTACCAGCAGAGGAACTTAAACCACCTGCATCTATGGACCTGCACAAAAATTATCAAAGAACTTTGATCAGATTATTGACGAGAAAGTTACAGGCCGATGACGTTTCCAAGTTTGGTCTATAACTTACGAAGCCTTGACCCAAACTAAATGACTCTTATAATCACAATGACCTGACGTGGAACCAAGTTTAGTGAGAATCGGTCCACAACAACAACGAGCTGCCTGGATTCTGATTCTAGTTAAACATCGTGATTCTCACCTTCGACTCGTCGCTGCTCATCCACGGCAGAGACTCGTCCTTCTTCTCCGAGTCGCACGAGTCGTCCAAACTCTTCATCGTCTTGAACTTCCTCATCATCAGACTGTCGACCACCCAGAACATGACGGCCTGCGGGGGGCGCCACAGTCTGGTTACTAACAACACTTCAACATTACCACATGTGAAGAGCGAATGAAACTCACGTTGACGATGAACGGGACGATGAGCATCACCAGCACCAGCTCCAGCTGAGGGTTAGCGATGTAGCTTAGCATCACTTCCTGCAGCTGAAACAGGAAGAACAAGACTTTCCCAATAATCTTCAGTCAACAACATTAATGAGAATCAAATCTTTGTCATTTTTTTTTGAAAAAAAAAATCATTATTTCCTTACAATATATTTATCCGAACAAGATTTTTAAAACAATTATGTTAAAAATCAGATCATTTCTATATAAAAAATATAATGATAAAAATAATTTTATTAAAAATGAAATTATTCTTCCTTTAGGAAACTATTACTTTATTATTATGTATTGTTATTAATTTATTAATTTACAATTTTATGTGTTGAGGGTTAACTTAAATAAAATAAAAGTCTTGTGTTTTACAAAATAAAAGTCTGTGTTTATAAAATAAAAGTCCGTGTTTATAAAATAAAAGTCTTGTGTTTATAAAATACCTTGGACCACCCGGGGACGAGCAGCACCAGACTGACGACTCCTTTCTCCAGCACCATGATGAGCAGGTAAATGCTACACTGTCCGAGCCAGGCGGCGGCCTGAGGAGGGTCGCCTAGCAACAGAGTGATGTCACGGACGTGATGTCACAGACACGATGTCAGCAGTAAAAAGTAGAAAGTTAAAAACAGCAGCTTTTAAGTTAAAACAAAAACAGAGAAAATTTCTAAAGACTTTATTTTAACTGTTTGTTGATTATAAATAATAATCTGCCTTCAATTTTTACCCACAAATAAAACGTTTAAATTCCTCTATTTTATTTCATGTTTTCTTTAGATTTTTCAAATGAATCAACTTGTCTCTGTTTTAGAGGAAAGAAGAAGGAACCGAGACACGTCCCTCACACAGCTGCTTCCTGTTGGCCGACAGCGCCCTCTAGTGGCACCGACACATCTCACTCACCATATTCTCCAAACATGAGCAGCGTCCACTGTTTGAACTCCACCAGTTTGGACGCCAGTTTGACAGCGATCCAGATGACCAGCATCCCCAACGTGGCGTCCAACAGGAAGTTCATCAGGTACCTGAGAGGAGACAACACGGCGTCATGTACATGTACCTGGAGGCCAGATTTCATTCTGATTGATCTGATGTGAGGTGCTGATCGACTGACAGTGAACAGGGATCTTCCTCTGTGAGCGTGGACAGGAAGACGTTGGCGAAGTGGATGAACAGAGCTCCGATCGCCTGTTTGGACGTGTCGAAGAACCTGAGGAACAAAAACTGCGTTTTACTTATTTTACTCAACGATGTTGGACAGATCGGGTCAAAAAAAAGAATAAAAGTATTTCTGACCAGATCCTCCACGGTCGTCTGATCCCGACGGGCTCACGAAACCTTTTTACTGTGGGAAAAACACCAGATAATCAATCAATCAATGAAACGATTGATAATCATCAACAGTCACATGTGACGACATCACGTCTCATCCATGTTCCTCCTCAGGAAGAACAAACTCTCTGTTCCTTCATCTCTTCATCTGACGAGTCACAGAACGAGGCTGGAAACAGCTTCTCACTTCGTTTTAAAGGAGAAATGAAGTACGTGGAAATGAGACTGAAACAGGAGTTCAGATTCAGAATCAATAAAACAATCATTAGTTGATTATTGATCAGTGTTTTAATAACAAACTGTTGCTGTGAAAAGATAAAAACAATATTCAAATGGTTAAATACTGTCTAATACAATAATAACTCAGATGTAGAAGATTTGTTGTAAAGTTGAGAAACATTTAGACACAAAGAATCAAAGTGTTTTAAACTGCTTCTCTTGTAAACTTCTTAAACTATCTGAGGAAGAGGAAGTGAGCTGAGCTGAACGCAGCCAGTTTAATAACATAACATAATATCATTTATATTTACTGCTGTGGTTCTTAAACAGCTGAATCCTGAGAAAACAATAAAACTACATTTTAAAAAGAATAAGTTATGAAGTTGTTTTTATTGTACATGTGACCAGTCACATCTCAGCTGTGGTGTTGTTTTGTTGTTGTTGTTAAGATGCTCAGTTTCTTAGTCACAGTCACAAGCTTTACGAGTCAGTTCAGGTCATTCTGTTGTAACGACTCTGTTGTTGTGTCACAGTCTTTATAAAGTCTAAATATTATAAATATAAATAATATCAATACTTCACTATAAATCATGAAAAACAGGCTCATCACATCAACAGCAATGTGATCAAAGAAGCTTCTATTTGATCAGTGTGAATGTTTCATTCACTGAATAAACGCAGAGATTGTTGTTGTTGTTGTTGTTGTTACCATTATATCAGCAGTAACTGCTACAGGACTTCTGTTCTGGTTCAGTGGTCGCTGTCCTGGATCCAACACCTGAGACTGGGACCAAACTTCACTTAAAAACAGCACAATTTGCGAGGCTGACTTGATTTTCTGCTCGAACATCGAAATGCTGCGATGTAAGTAATCAATTATGTTTAATGTGAGGTTTCATTGATAATTCGGCTCACTGATAACCAATAAATAACGCGTTGTTGTATTACAATGTGAATTAAAGTGAAGTGTTGGTTACTGTCGTTCCCGCTCAGAGCAGCTGTCGGTTCTGTGGACGTGGACGGTTTTTGAGCTGATTGATGTGAATAAAATCTGTTGTTTCGTTATAATGAATCAATTATTCAACATGTGATATGAACCGAAACTAACAGGGAACATTGATTCATCAAATTATCTTTAAAATGTTTGATAGTTGGTTTAAGCTTGTGATGATTAAGGAAGAAAATAATCAATTTTAACATTTTTCAATGAAGTTCGGTTTAAAGTTAATGAGGCTGAAAACGTCAACAAGACGCCACGTGGACGGTGTGTGTGTTGAAGCTGTTCCTGCGTGTGTGTGCGCGCGCGCGCGCGTGTGCGTGTGTGTGTACACTCACACATCAGTGTGCTGAAGGCGGTCACCCCCAGCAGACCCTGGACCAGGACCCCGAACCGGTCCGTCAGGGCTCCGTTGTCGCATCCGTGCGGCTTCGCCTTGTCGATGTCCGACATGTTGGTGACCTCCATGGTACCGGGATCCAGGAGCCGGGACACCGGGAGCAGCCCGCTGTGTCCGTACATGTCCATGTCGCTGCTTCCTCCGTGACTCCGTTAAAATGCTCAAACCGACAGTTGAAACTTCCGGTTCGTCGGTTTAACGGTGGAAGCTGCAGCTTCATCTGATGATGAAGTAAAACAACGACGATGAGGCTCCGACTCACAACAACAACAACAACAACAACAACATCTTCATCTGCAGCAGCAGCAGCTGTTGTTACACACACGGACGACCGCTTCCGGTGCCATCTCTTCACAATAAAAGCAGCAGTCTTAGCAGCATGCTAACAGCTAACAGCTTTATGTCACAACACGTCATTAATTATTAAATTATAATATATATTATTCTATTATTAATTAAGGTTACACTAATAAGACTTCTAACATCAACCAAACACATTCAGATGTAAATAAACTTTATTTTTAACTTTATAAACTTTATGAATTTATGATCAGACTGTGAAACATTCACTGTGATCGTTTCATTATTTACTTTATTTAGTTTCAGTAACAATTGATGTTAAAAAAAGAAATTCAGGCTGTTAATGTGAAAACTAGACAATTCCCCTGCGGGAAATCGTGAGAGTGATTCAGTGGCCGCAGCAGTCTGCGCTAACATGCTACGATGCTACGATGATATGATGATACGATGATACGATGATATGATGATACGATGATACGATGATATGATGATATGATGATATGATGATATGATGATACGATGATGATGATATGATGATATGACACTACGATGCTAAGATGCTACGATGCTAAGATGCTACAATGCTTCATTATGGAAGAAAGGAAAGGAAGAAATGAAATGTTTCGCCAAACATTTCATTCTGGTAAGAAAGAAAGGAAGGAAGGAAGATTGGTTCTGTTTTCATTTTCTTGTTTTGTTGTTTATCCATGTTCTTTATGTCTTTATCAAACTTTTCATCTAATCACATTCAACACAGAAGGATTTTGTCTCCATTTGACAGCTGGGATGAGGTCTCTAGGTCAAAGTATGCCAGAGCTGTAGATGTTTGAATGTTTGTGTGTTTTTTGACCTTCTCCCATTAGAAATGAATGGGAAAAATTCATATTCTGTAGAGAAAAGTAATAGCACACCGAGTCCGATCGAGCCGCACGTTTTGGTGTATTTTTTGTCTGTGAGCGATATTGAGTTATTAAAATTCAAAAATCGTACAGAAGATGAGGAAGTTTAATAAGAAGGGACACGTAGAAGAACAATAGTTTGGATCACTAATAATATAAAAGTCTTTAATTTCAGTTTTAATCTATTTTAACCAGTGAAACTGATCATTTCATCTGATAATTTTAATTATCTATTTTAATGTTTGTTCATTTTACTTCAACGTTAGTTTATTCTTTAATTCATTTGTTGTTTTATTGTTGAAAATAAAATGTCACAAACAAATACGTGTTTGTTTGTACAGAAATCAGACAGTCACGTGGTCATCTGATCAGTTGAATCGATTAATATCGTCGTCATCAGATCCGTGTTCGTGTTTTCATCCAGTTTTATTCTGAAGTTTTATTCACATTTCCTGTCACTTCCGGGTGTGTTTCCGGCAACTTGACGCAGCTCGTGCGTGAGTCTCTCGTGGCTCAGAATTCCTTGAATGTGCGCGAGACCGCTGCAGATCCTTTGTGCTGTTGGTGTCGCGCGCTGCGGCGGAGACGCCGCGAGGAAACATCCGTGGTTCACGTGACGCCGAAAAAAAAAAAGACGTGTTCGTTTCATAAAATGTGAAAACTTCAGGATGAAAAGACACGTGACGCTGTATCAAACCAATCAGAGGAGACACCTGCGGCTCCTATGACGTCACACCCAGGCGGGGCGGAGCTTATTTCACCGCGTTTAAAGAATCAACAGGACGATTAATTAAAACAATAAAAACAAAACATGAATAAAAAGGTTTAATGTTTCTGAAAACAACGTTAAAGTCCGAAAATCATCACTATCGATTATTGATCAGATCAATTATCAGATTTTTGATTAAAGAGTTAAAGAGGATTTTATTAACGATCTGAGCCGCACGTGCACCATCATTAACACTCAGTTATTTGTTAATGGAACCACGTGACTCTCAGTGGAGTTTTACTGCACGAAATGTGAAGATTTTTACGCGCGTGCACGCACCTGTGCCGCGTGCAGAGGCTGTGAGCTCGTGTGTGTGTGCTCGCGCCACTAAAACGGAGACTAATCCCTTCTCCCGCGCGCTCGGAAAAGCCTCTTCTCTGACAGATTAGTGGCGCGTGACGCTCCAACCATCTGTCTCCTCTTCTTCTTCTGTCACAACATCATCATAAAATAAAACACTGAACTTCCTGTCACAAGTTTCAAAATAAAACGTCTCTTTGGTTTGTAACGAACCTTGAAGTGGAGGAAACGTCATTAAAGCTGGTTTTTCAAAGATGTCATCGAGTCTCAAACACTGATCCGGTATCAAGGACTCTTCAAACCTCCACGAGGACCGAGGCTGTTCGTCAACCGCGAGGACACTTCCTCAGCAGCGTGTTCGTCTTGGAGGTCGTACGCTACAGACGAGGCTACACACCTCACTAGTGTTTGAATCACAACTGGAACAGACTAGTGAGTGTAGAAGTACGTCACCGCTGCACAAAATGAAAAACATTTATAAAATAAACGTGTAACGTCACACGGTTGATAAAGCATCAGTCCTGGTGCCACAGTAAGATAATGGATCAATGAATCGTTGAACTATTGGAAACGACAATAACAGCGACGAGATCATAACAACAACAACATAAACAATCGATTTATTATCAACGTATGTTCATGTTCATGGTTAAATTCACATCAACAACTCATGACACCAATAAAGTTCTTATATTTAAATGAGAACTGCTGCTGCTTCCCTCCCGCTATCAATCTACAGTGGAGGATTGTGGGTATTTTAACCATATCGAGGATACGTCAGCGCAGCCTTAAAATTCCTACGAATCAATGACTCGGTCCTCGGTGGAGTTTTGAAGCATCTTGACGTTGGAAGTGTTGAGACTCGATGACGACCTGGAAAAACCTGGAAAAACCTGGAAAAACCAGCTTTAAGCAGCTTCCTCCACTTTGAGAAACAGCCTGAGTCTTTGTTCTTAAAACAGATGGATCCTCCATGTTGTCAAAATACCCACAATCCTCCACTGCACAATGACAGCAGCAGCAGTTCTTCATTTATTAACCGTGAACATTGTTGATAAATTGATCGTTTACAACTGTTCAATCCTTCATCCGTTCATTATATCAGTCGTACCAGGACTGATGGTTGATCCACCGTGTGTGATGTTACACACGTGTGCTTTTATAAATGTTTTTTATATTTTGTTTTTTCAGAGATGATGTGAATTTCCATCCTTCACACGTCGTAGTGATTCAGACGCCAGTGGTGTGAAGCCTCGTCTCATGAACCGCGACTGACAAACGGCCTAAATGTAACTTTATTTAATCACTGTAATTAGTTTAAAATCAGAATAAATAACATTATTATTATTGATGTTGTTTAGTAATGATCTATCATGTAAACAAACAACTGCTTCACGTTGACCTTTGACCTCGGTTTGACTCATCTTCAGGCACGACTCTGCCACTAGAGGGCGACGTTGTCTCTGAAAACACACAAATCTTTGAATTGAAGGAAAAAACACAAGATTATAAGTTTAAAACTTCTAGAAGAAATAAAACCAGTGGATCAGAGGAAACTGGATATAAACAATTATAAATAAAAAATATTAAAATTTATTAAAATGATAATAAATACAATAATATAACAAAAGAGTATAAATAAAATAATGATAAATAAAAATAATTCTAAAAATATTGAAATAATAAATGAAATAATAAATACAGAATGTTTAATTTGATTTGATTTTATCTTTTAAAGACCTTTATTGTTTCACTGAGTTTAATAAAATGTTATAAATAAATAATGATTTTTCATAAATGAAACCAGTTTAATGTGTGTGGCCACGTGACGTCACTGGCTATATCGATAAATTGTAAAATGATGAACTTCCTGTTTTCAGCCTCAGGAACAAACAAACAGAAAATATCTGTGGCTGTGAGCATGCGCAGTGAGGAGATGCCATATTGGAACTGAGCAGCTGAACGACGCTCGCGCTCGAGCTCACGCAAACGAGAAGGAAGAGAGAGAGAGAGAGAGAGAGAGAGAGAGAGAGAGAGAGAGAGAGAGAGAGCACGAGCCACAGCGCGAGGCACAAAACAGAGGGTCTCGCGGGGGAGAGAGAGGGGGCGCGAGGCGACAGGAGGAAACGTGGACAGGTAAGACAGGTGACTCACGGTGACGCCCCCACCCTCCCCCCACACACCCCCGCTCCTCGGTGGATCGAACTGATCGTTACCGTCGACGGAGAGAGAGAGAGAGAGAGAGAGAGTTGGGCTACTCCTCCTCCTCCTCCTCGAGGCGGTTTCTGTAGAAACGCAGTTACAGTCGCGAGCGTTTGGATCGCACGAGCTCCAAGTTGCTCAAAGTGTCGCACGCGCTGTAATTAACAGCTCACGAGGAGGACACGCTGTCTCGTGGTAAAATGTTTATTACCTTGTTGTTGTTGTTGTTTTTCTTTGTGTTTCACGCGCTTCGTTTCTTTAATGACGTTATTTAAAAATTAACCTGCACGCGCCGCTGCTCGCGTCATCTCGTGTTTTAATACGAGGCCGCGGGAAGTTGTTGTTTTATTTATTTTGACGTCACAGTTTCCATCTTCGTGCGTGTTTTTCTCAGAAACAGAAAAAGAAAGAAACGGAAATTACCGGACGGAGCCGAGCGGCCGATCAACATGGCGGGTCGGACTCACCGGGAAACCGTCAAATCTTTGAACGAGGAAAAAACGGAGCGGGGGCACGTGGCCGCTCCGCTCCGGTTTCTTTCGATAGACACACGCGACCCGTATTTAATCAAACACGCAATTCGAGTCGCGAGGACCCCACCGGGTTTTTTTCCGCCGCAGTTTCGACTCGGTGCAAAGTACGAGGCACGAGGACGCGAGCACGAGCCGCGGCAGCGCGGATACACGCGACACCTTCATCGTCACTATCATCATCATCAGGTCTGTTACTGTTCATCATCACTCGAGTCCTATTGACCACGTGACCTAATTCACGTGTTAATGATGGTGAAGATGATGATGATGGTTGGACTGATGCTGCGCTGTGTGTTATAAAGTGTGTGTGTGTGTTATAAAGTGTGTGTGTGTGTTATAAAAGTGTGTGTGTGTGTTATAAAGTGTGTGTGTGTGTGTTATAAAGTGTGTGTGTGTGTGTGTTATAAAGTGTGTGTTCCCTCAGAAACGCAGCTGTGTGTAAAAGTGAAACTGTCTCTAACGTTTGTATTTTATCGTCTGTTGATAAGAAGCCAAAAGATAAAACAGAAAGAAATGGAAACTTTCCTGAAACTTTCCTTCTTTTCTATGTCAAACTTTAACTTTGTGTCTGAAACAGACACAGGTTGACACCATGTTGTGTGTTTCACTGTGTGTGTGTGTGTGTGTGTGTGTGTGTGTGTGTGTGTGTGTGTGTGTGTGTGTGTGTGTGTGTGTGTGTAGACCCTCCATGTGGTCCAGACGATGACATCATCACATCGTCCTGCTGTTCTTCTCTAAACAGTTAAACTCTATAATCCTCATTAAATGCTTCTGATCATCTGATCAATACCAAACCAATAATCTGTCAGATTAGCCCCGCCCCCTCATCACCTCAAAGCGACTCGTTTCAAAGTGAAAGTTTCATTAAACTTTGTGTTAAATTGATAATCTGTTGGATTAAAACCTCCTCAGATTATTGATGTCACACTTTAACATTGTAACTTTATAGAAACATCGTAACTAATTAATAGAAACAGGATCAAACGTGAACCAACGATGATGAACAAAAATGTTGTTTTAAATAAAACAAAATAAAACGTCGTCTTCGCCTGTAACGAGCCAGAACTTCGTCTTTAAAACTCACTGATCTCAGGTCAGTTCAACAGGACCAGAGTCTGTGGGTCATGTGACTGATCACATGATCTATAACACAGATCAATAACTTGTTTTATGTTTTAATATGTCGAACATGAAGTTAAATCTTTATCAAAGCTGAGGGGAAGTTTAAGGGGAAAACCAGTGAGATAATGTCCTGATGACATCATAGGGGGCGGGGCCAGACCTGCTGACGCTGTCACTGAGGTTGACGTGACGGTGGGAGCTGTGTTATCAGGTTTAATGACCGATGGTGAGATGAGTCAGAGGTGATGTCACGGCCTGATGATGTCACGGCCTGATGATGTCACGGCCTGATGATGTCACGGCCTGATGATGTCAGGTTGTGATTGACGTCAGCGATATCGCTGTGACAATGTTGTGCTGATGAACAGTAAGAAAATTAAATTCAAACTTTTTATAAATTATTAACTAATTATTTAACATTGATAAAGTGATAAACAATTAAAACTGATAAATGAATAAAGTCATAAACAAAAGTTTAAAGTGAATAAATGTGACTGAACTTGTTTGTTTCTGTTCGTTCACACATTGACTTTATGGATGAAACTGTTGTTTAATATTTAAAATGTTGACGTAGAAAAAGCAGTGAAATATTTTTTCTGAAAGAAATGTGAATAATTTGAATCATTTATAATGAAACTTGTTGATAAAATTTGGCTTCAGGATAAAAGAGAAACACAAACAGATGTTTTAATGAACAAAGCGACTGAACAAACTGGAAAATCTGGATCTGAATCGAATCAAATTCTTCACATTGTTGCCTGAAAACTTCCTGAAAACTTCCTGAAGCTGCAGCTGCTTCAGTCCAAACCGGTTCAGTATTTTTCTACAAACTAACGAACCAACGAGGAGACAAAGTGTCGTGATTGTTGAGTTTTAATCAAAGTTTATTAGAAACAGACTCAGTTTGTTCCAGCTGTTTGATCGCTGTCATCTTTGCTGAAGTGTTCCTATTAATACTTTATTATTCAAATAATGAAACCATTAACCTGTGTGTGTGTGTGTGTGTGTGTGTGTGTGTGTGTGTGTGTGTGTGTGTGTGTGGCAGATACATATTTGTGTTCACTTCCTCTTTTCTCTGTTCACATTAACACTTTCTCTCTGTTAGTTTCTAACTTGTCGTTTCTCGTGTCGATCCAGTTTTTATTCTTCTGACTCTGATCGTTTTATCTGATGGAGGTTTTCAGTCGTCGAGTGTAAACGCTGCTCAGAGACTGAACATGATCAGATCCAGAGTCTGTGCAGCTCAACACCAACAGGTTGTTCACTGCTTTAATTTCTACCGCCTGGTTTCGGGCTCCTGTTGGACGACTCAATGTCTTTTCTTTCTGTCATTTTAGTCGTTTATCAACGGTTCTTCAGCCGTGGTCGTTGCTACAAACCACACACTTCTGCTTTTGTTTATTCTAACGAAAGTAGAAAAGCAAAGTGCATCATTTCCTGATGACTTTCCAGTGTAACTGTACTGAACTGTGGTTTTTATGAAGTTTAAAGAACAGAATTGTTTCTCTGCAGGACGTCGAGGAAAGAGAGCGATGCAGTGAAGCTGAAAACACCTGAGGTCTGAACCAGCAGGAAGTGGAGGATGCAGACGTGTGGTGTTCAGGAGCAGCCGCTGGCGCTCACCACCACCAGGTCCTACAGCTCCACCAATGGGAAGGAGGAGGAGGTGAACACAGGTGAGGCTCCGCCCACGTTATTTACAGAAAATGCCCAGGTCATGTAAAGGTGCTAGCAACATGCTATCGCTACAGAGCTAACATTAGCATCTGCGGGAAAAAAAAACACAAATTCAAACCTTAGTCCTTTAGTCTGTGGCAGGTAGCTACCGGCTAACTGTTAGCTGCTAAATGTTAGCTGCTAGCAGCCAACAGGTAGCAGCTAGCGGCTAACAGTTAGCAGCTAGCGGCTAACAGTTAGCAGTGTGTGTTAGAGAGGTGATGTAGAGTTCAATGCGATGAAACTGATGAAGAAACAGTTTCATCATGTAAACAACAGCAACAAAGACGTCGAGTCACTGATCTATTTATTTATTTATCTGTTTATTTATTTTTATTTATTCATCACGTTAAGATTTAAAACTCATCAATGTTACGGATCAAACGGATCAAATAAAACATTGAATGAAATATAATTTAGTAACACGATCTTTGTAAGTAACAAAATCACATTAATGTTCATGTTTTTAGATGAAAAAGTTAAAAGTTCATCATGTTTTGTTTTAAAACCGATGTCGATGTAACGTTGTAACATTTAGAGTTCGATTGTTTCTTCCTTCAGTTTCATCTGATGACGACGTAAACGTGACGTAGATTTACTGTAAAACATCACGATTTAAATAAATTAAAGGTGTTTGGTTCATCGTCGGTTAAAGTTACACAAACCTAAACATTAATATCTGTTAATATCAGTTAATGTCAGTTAACATCAGTTGATCAATGTTACATTTGTGCTTACACAGAACTACATCATGTGTCTGTTGGTTCGGTTTCTCTGGTTCTGGTTCTGGTTCAGTTTCACTGGTTCTGGTTCTGGTTCACTTTCTCCTGTTCTGGTTGTGAGATGAGACGACGCTGTAACCGTCCAACAACGAGACACAATAAATAAATAAAGTGTTTTAATGTGACGTTAATAAACACCAGCAGCTGTAAACTGGATAATTATTGTTTCTGTTTTGTTGGAAATGAATCAGTAGAAACATGTTGACTATAACGACGATATTGTTGTTTCTACTAACAGCTGATATTTACACTGTAAACACACAAACAACCACAGACATGAGTCGTCATGACCAAAACTCAACTGTCAAACTGCACAAACGCGACTGTTTCATTTGTTCTGTTCATAGATGCAGAGTCCATGGAGGAGGAGGAGGAGGCGGGGTTTAACTGGGAGGAGTACATGGAGGAGACGGCGTCCGACGCTGCTCCACAAACGACCTTCAGACACGTGAGTGACTGGACGATTCTTAAACATCAGTAAAGATGATCAGAGATCTGTTGTTGAGTGGCGTCTCAGATTAACTCCGCCTCCCTCTGACCTCTGACCTTTTCATCGAAGCGTCGACGCTCGGTTCCTCTGTGGCGCCCTCGCCGTTAGAAATCTTCTGTAAACACAAACACGGATAATTACTGAAGTACAAAAGAAAAAACGGAAAGTGTGTTGAACTTTGAGCAGCTGAAATGATTTAAGACTTGAAGACGTCACATCAGGACACTAGGAAGTTAAAGACTAAAGTTAAAACTAAAATTAAAGACTAAAGTTAAAGATTAAAGTTTAAGTTTGTTAGTGAATTTAAGACTTTTCAGGTCAAACTTCTTAAGAATAAACAGTTGTTTTCCTGCAGATTCACCCGAGGCCTGTTTCTCTGTGTTCGCCTGATCTTTATCTCCGTCTGAGTCAGGAAACTCAACTTCTCAAGAAACTGAATCATCAGATTTAAGAAGAAAAGTGACGTAACTTTAGTTCAGTCGATATCTGCAGAAACACACTGATTCACTGAGACTCAGAGCCGACATTGTCCAGGCTGAGGAATGACGGTCACATGACGGTCACATGACGGTCACATGACGGTTACATGACGGTCACATGACGGTCACATGACGGTTACATGACGGTCACATGACGGTCACATGACGGTCACATGACGGTCACATGACGGTCACATGACGGTCACATGACGGTCACATGACGGTCACATGACGGTCACATGACGGTCACATGACGGTCACATGACGGTCACATGACGGTCACATGACGGTCACATGACGGTCACATGACGGTCACATGACGGTCACATGACGGTCACATGACGGTCACATGACGGTCACATGACGGTCACATGACGGTCACATGACGGTCACATGACGGTCACATGACGGTCACATGACGGTTACATGACGGTTACATGACGGTCACATGACGGTCACATGACGGTCACATGACGGTCACATGACGGTTACATGACGGTCACATGACGGTCACATGACGGTTACATGACGGTCACATGACGGTCACATGACGGTCACATGACGGTTACATGACGGTCACATGACGGTCACATGACGGTCACATGACGGTCACATGACGGTCACATGACGGTCACATGACGGTCACATGACGGTCACATGACGGTTACATGACGGTTACATGACGGTCACATGACGGTCACATGACGGTCACATGACGGTCACATGACGGTCACATGACGGTCACATGACGGTCACATGACGGTTACATGACGGTCACATGACGGTTCACATGACGGTTACATGACGGTTACATGACGGTCACATGACTGGTCGCTCACCTGCCTGTTTGTACCTGAATGGACCTGATGTTTGTGATCAGATTTCAGAAGATTTTCCTGAGAAATGAATCAGTGTTTTTCTTCAGAAAACGACGTTAGATGATGAACAGATATTTCTAGATTATTGATCATCAGTCAGATGATGTTTTACATTTTATAAAGCAGCTTCATCGTGTGATGGCTCAGTTCAAAACATCGTGCGTGTTTTACATCATTTAACACATTAAACTGATGGAAACACAGAATAAAGAGAAATAAATGAAATAAATCAGAGGAAACTCACAATTAAACCTCATTATGTTTCATGTTTTTACTGCGACGTCACAATAATCAATGAAAATCATTAATGACCGGAACCAGAAACGATCTGATCACTGATGATTGATAAAGAGAATAAAACAGACATGATCACAAACGTGACGGACTCTTAATTAGAAAGAAACAGGATGCTTGAAAATACAAATCCTTTCAAAATAAAAGCTGAATACAGGTCAGCTCTTTTATTTCAGTTAAAGGAGGAAACGTCTCCGATGTTTGAATTAAAACTGAGAAATGAAAGTTTCAGTCTCGACCTCAGGTTGACGTTTGTCTGCTTTTAGTTCAAATCCTTTAAAAATTCAACACGTGACGTCACCTGTGACCTGCGACGTCACCTGTGACCTGTGACGTCACCTGTGACCTGCGACGTCACCTGTGACCTGCGACGTCACATGAGTCAGAACAGAAACAGAAATTAGAAGCTGTGTTTTACTGATTTTAGTCAAACTGTTGGTGAACGGACGATGGAGTCACTGAAACACACACACAACACACACACACAAACACACACACACACACACACACAGCCCTGTGACTTCCTGCTCCAACAATGCAACCACACTGTATCACTCCTTATGTAAGAGTGTGTGTGTGTGTGTGTGTATTGTGTTTATTTCTAAGATGTGGCCTTTTCCATTCAGTTTGTTAGTGTTGAATGTTGAATGTGAACTTCCTGTCGTTTCTGAAACGTGAAGCTGCTGCTGTTTTTCTCTGTGGCTCAGATTTATTTCAGTCTATGTTTAACCCATTTATAGCTGGAAACATTGGTATATTGGTATATTGGGGGAATATACCTTTATGACCGGCTGCCGCATATATGTGTATTTACCACTAAGGTGTAAGCTATCACGTTTTTTAAATAAATCTATTAATCTGTCTATTTCAGTTCAGTAAAATGTCAGTAAAACCTTTCTAATAATTGAAATGTGGTGTGTTTGTAGGTTGTCGTGAAGTGTGCTAACTGGAAGTTAAACACTTTTATGAATCAGCACAAACATCTTTGTCTGATTTATATTTGTTAGAAACGTTTCCAGTTTTGATTCATGTGAAAAATACTTGTCAGTTTCCAACTAAATGTCACTGAAATGTTTCATTTATCCAATGAATCGTCCACAATGATTCACAGAGAAGAGATGTTGGAAAGTAACAACAAAACTAATCAGTTCACCTGAGTTTCAACTCAACATTTGAACTAAATGTGAACAGATTCCTTCATGTTCATCAGATCAGATCATGGATACGACCAGTTCACATCTTCTGCAGGTTAAAAATAAATGATCTTCAGTCTGTGTAGAAACAAACTCGTCATGAGTCAAATTAGCGTTGTTCCTTTTTAACGCTGCATCTGTTTCCTGTTGAGACCACAGAGGTCACAGACTGAAAAGGTTCAGAGGTGACGTCATCAGGTTCGGTTCGATGGACAAAATGAAAATAAACATTAAACCTGTCGCTCAACGAACTGCTGCTGTTTCTGTTCAGAGTTTGAACTGGTTTCAGTTTCAGTTTGAGATGTTTTTAGAAATGAGAGGAACGCTGTATTTAACAGGTCATATCCGTGTTTCAGGTGGAGATCAGCCTGCAGAGCAGCTTCCAGCCCGGTATGAAGCTGGAAGTGGCCAACAAGAGTAGCCCCGACACGTACTGGGTCGCCACCATCATCACCACCTGCCGCCAGCTGCTGCTGCTGCGTTTCAGTGGCTACGGAGACGACCGCAAGGCCGACTTCTGGTGCGACATCATGACGGCTGAGCTGCACCCGGTGGGATGGTGCGCCCAGAACAACAAGACGCTGATGCCGCCCGAAGGTAGGAAGTCACGTCACAACGCCAAAGCAGCCCACACACACCTCGCACCTACGTCACGACACACACCAACGTCACGACACACACCAACGTCATGACACAACACACACCAACGTCACGACACACACCAACGTCACGACACAACACACACCAACGTCACGACACACACCAACGTCACGACACAACACACACCAACGTCACGACACACACCAACGTCACGACACAACACACACCAACGTCACGACACACACCAACGTCACGACACAACACACACCAACGTCACGACACACACCAACGTCACGACACACACCAACGTCACGACACAACACACACCAACGTCACGACACACACCAACGTCACGACACAACACACACCAACGTCACGACACAACACACACCAACGTCACGACACACACCAACGTCACGACACAACACACACCAACGTCACGACACACACCAACGTCACGACACACACCAACATCACGACACGACACACACCAACGTCACGACACCACGACACACACCAACAACACGTCACGACACACACCAACGTTGCGACACACACCAACGTCACGATACACACCAACGTCACGATACACACCAACGTCACGACACGACACACACCAACGTCACAACGTCACGACACACACCAACGTCACAACGTCACGACACACACCAACGTCACAACGTCACGACACACACCAACGTCACGACACACACCAACAACACGACACGACACACACCAACGTCACAACGTCACGACACACACCAACAACACGTCACAACACACACCAACGTCATGTCACGACACACACCAACAACACGACACGACACACACCAACGTCACAACGTCACGACACACACCAACGTCACGACACACACCAACGTCACGTCACGACACACACCAACGTCACGTCACGACACACACCAACGTCACGACACACACCAACGTCACGACACACACCAACGTCACAACGTCACAACATGACACACACCAACGTCACAACGTCACGACACACACCAACGTCACGACACACACCAACGTCACAACGTCACGACACACACCAACGTCACGACACACACCAACGTCACAACGTCACGACACACACCAACGTCACGACACACACCAACGTCACGACACACACCAACGTCACGACACACACCAACGTCACGTCACAACACACACCAACGTCACAACGTCACGACACACACCAACGTTACAGTGTTACACACACCAATCTCAACACATTTATTTTCACCTGGTAGCTTAGCGTAGCTTAGCGTAGCACTTTGCTGTACCTGTGGAGTAGCTGTTATCATGTGACACAGAGCTGTGCTGTGCATGTCTGAACAAGTTCCCCGTCCCTCCTCCCCCTCTTCCACACATCTCACTGCAGACACACACAGTGACCCAACTAAATATGGCGGCTAAAGTCCATGAATTTGTTGACATTGGACCGATGCGAATAAGTTAAAAAACGTCACATCAGCCGATATATCTATCACTAGTCACAGCACACACAATCGTCTGTCATCAAGGTGAAACTACTTTCTGTCTGTGAAGAAACAGAAATAAAAGTTTCCTGATTTGTTGAAACAGGAACTTTTCAGATTATTTTAGTCACAACGGGAAATTAAATCACATCTGAGCAAAAATATTTTTATAAAAGAAGCAAAAACTATTAAAAAAACATTTCAAGTTAATGTCTGAAGTCTGTGAAATCTGTGGCCTGACACACACACACACACTCTCTCTCTCTCTCTCTCTGAATACTTTGAATACAGAGAGTGGATCGACAGGTTTTTCTTGGATGAGTTTTGACTTTGACACAATGACTCAACAGTGGTTTGTTAAACCGCTGACTTCACGCCCTCGCTATCAATCACCATCAATCATCGCCATCGTCTTCATCATTACGCAGCCTTCAGTCAGTCTCAGAGCGTCTTTATTTCCAAGATAAAACAGCCTTCAACTTGGTCTCGTTTGGTTTAGAGACATTTCCACGTCTCAGTTCGACGACTCTCTGCTCACATCATTTATTTCTCTCTGATGGACGACGAGTGTCTCTGTTTGTCTCCATCTCCTCGTGTTGTTTTCATTTGTTTTTAAGTTTCTGTTTGTTGCAGCTGCTGCATTAACAGAAGATTGTGAATCTGTTTTCAGTTCAGTGACGTGACAAACAGGAAGAGATGATTTTCACCATCGCTGATCCTCTGTCAGCGTCCATCACATCAAATTAATAAAAAGGAACCAAACATTTACACTGTGAAGAATTTTAGCTTTTAAACTAATTTTCAATCAATGAACTGATCAAGTAAGAAGCTGAGCACACCAGAGATGAGCCTTAACTTTGTGTGTCAGATTTTAGAAAACTAAACTATAAATGAATTAAACTGGATCACGTTAGAAACTCGTGAAGGTGGCGTCGTCGTCTCGTCCTCTTTGAACTGGAGACGATGTGAACTTTTCTTCCAACATCAGTTGATGTTGATGAAGAAACTCAGATATTTTACAGGAAAATAATCTGTAATAATAAACTAACTGACCACAGATTATTATAACCTTTCCCTCTTTCCCTTTCCTCCTTTTTTTTTTTTTTTATGAAAATGGCCGACAGCGCCAGTGGTTAATGATGAAACTAAACTTCCTCTTTCTTTTTCACTGATGAGGCGTCGAGATAGAAAATAAAAAATTAGTCTGTTGCTTCATTTCAAGGCTTTGCATCATTTGTGTGTTTTACTGTGTGTTACTGTGCGTTACAGTGTGTTTCCGTGTCACAGTTTCCTGTTTGTGTTTTGTTGCTCAGACAAATTTACCTGAGAGTAGGTAAAGTTTGGGTGAAGAGAAGAACTCTGACTGTTTCTGACCAAACGCTCGGCTGATGGAGGCTGAATGTCAGTGCTTCTTCCTCCTCCTCTTCCTCTTTTCATCCTTCCACAGGAAGCGACCTCACAACTCACTTTCCACGTCTTAACCTGCTGCATGTGACTCCTGTCTCACACTGTGTCTGTGTGTGATGATAACTGTGTGAAAACCTCCTTCAGGTGTGCGTCGCTCTGATAAACAGACAATCTTTGTCGCCTTCAGAGGAAATAAAACTTAAAATAAAATGGACTTAAACGGTCGAGAGATAAAATCATCAAAGTGCTTCAGTGGTGAACGTTGCTGCTGCGTCTAACTGATATTTCTGTTTTAATCACTGGACTGTGGATGAAAAGGTCAAACACTCAGGGACTTTCTCAGAAACAACTGGTTTCTGTTTTTTCTCAGAAACTTTCAACATTTGGTAAAAACTGTTGTTCCGTCAGCTGCAGATCTGAACTTTAATATTTTCCCACAGTCGTTGGTCGTCATCAGACAAACGTTAAATGTTAATGTGTTTGTTCAAAGTTTATCCTCGACTATGTGGAAACAGCAGCCTCATTTGGAAGAGGAATGACGGTTGCCTGAATCCTGACACACGTCGCTCACTGAGCAGGAACGAGTCCATGAAACTCTGAGATGTTTCAGTTTTAAAGGCGGACTCCACAAATACTGATCTGATCTGAACTGGGTCAGAGTCTGGTCTCTCAACAGAACAAAGGCTGAGGCGGTTGCTCTGATCTGGACTCCTCCTGTTGGAGGGTCACAGGTTGGTCCTCCTGGTCTCAGACCTCAGGTGGACTAGGTCAATTATGATCTCATCCAGTCTGGGAACCTGATCCTCCAGGACCTGGACAGTTTGTCAGAAACTACAAACACATCAGTCACATCTGGATTATAATCTGGATCTGAACCAACATGGTAGTTGTCGGAGCCACCAATCTGAGGTTCACATCAGAATCCAAAAACTGATGATAATGTTGAACGCTGGTGTCAAAGAGGAAAGAGATTTATAAAATGTCATCCTCCGTCGTCCACTGAAACGTGCTGCCTCCACATCGGTTCAGTACTTTGTCCACAGAACAAACATCCTGAGCAGAAGCATCGGTTATAAATAAACTTCATCTTTTCTTGTTAGAGCATAAAATAAAAAGACTGAAGAGGAAACGTTGCTGTTTCTGTCTGCACATCTCGTTCTCACGAACACAATATCTCAGAAACTCATTCAGGGAAAGTTTTGGTACAAACATTCGTTTGGACTCAAGGATGAACCGATCAGGTTTTAGTGGTTAGAGGTCAAAGGTCACCGTGGATCTGCAGTGACGCCTCGAGGGATTTGGCTCTAACTTTTGGCCATACCTCAAGAATCCAGACGCTGCCAAACCAGACTGGTCCAACGGGGACCGGACCGGTCAGAGCAGCCAAAGAATCACCGAGTGGTAATTCTGGTTCCTACTTTTGTGTGTTTTCTCCTCTGCTCTTCAGAAGGAGCACAACCAGAATAAAAATGGACTGAAATCATTTCAATTTGAAAAACCACCGAGAACAAACACTCCTAAAACTCTTTGTCAAACTTGCTTACTCACTCATGAAACTCACCCACACACACCCGCTCAGTTTCTCCTCTTTCAGTGCTTCTCCTGCAACGATTCGTTCAGCAAAACTCGCCCACTCGTGAAATCAGGCCTGAATTAATCAGTGTCTCCGTCTGTGAGGAAGCTGCATGAATCTGCTGCAACTGTGGCCTCACTTTTACAGAATACACATTTTTTGTGCAATGATTGAAAAGATTAGATTGATTTTAAACGAAAAAAACTTGTATAAAAATGTCCAGATGAATGTGTCCGTCAGGTTCAAGTTGAGTTGACGGTGATTTCAGATGTAATTCAACCTGTTTGACATAATCGTGATGTTTTTCTGCTTTTGAAGCTTCTGGTTCTTGAAGTTTGTTCAGACACAGTCGAGTCTCGGCCTCGTGTGAATGTAACTTTCAAACATTCATTTGTGTGAAAGGCTTTTTAAGGCAGCATCATAAGTTTGGTCATGCGATAATAGGGTTTCTTCTTAGATCCGCCACTTTTCATTTGCATAATGAATTCAGCTGCTTCCTGCAGGAGCCTGGTGCAGACGAGGCTCAGAGACCTGAGTGTGGTGTGTTAAGTGTTAGGTTGTGTTCACACTGACAATAACAGTGTGGTGAGAAAACACCGCTTTAGTTAGGGTGTGACCATCACAAATCCCCTAAACCTTTTTACCACTGGAGTCTGAGCTGGTCTCAGTGTTTCAGCGACATGTTCGTCTGATACAACGTCAAGTTACAGTAGTTCGAGAGTAGTTACAGTTGTAGTTACAGTAGAAATTACAGTAGTTAGTTACAGTTGTAGTTACAGTAGTAGTTAGAGTAGAAGTTACATTAGTTACAGTAGAAGTTACAGTAGTTACAGTAATTAGAGAGTAGCTACAACGTCAAACTTCACTATTGTTACATTTCAGACGTCATGATTCAGAGCTACAACAGAATCATTTCTGTAGTTTTGCACTAAAAACTTCACATCATCTGTAAATATTCAGTTGACTTCAGTAAAAAAACATCAAACTTTGACCAACAAGAGGGAGAACAGTAGCTGAACAATCTGTGAATGAATCATTCCTGAAGCGTTAGCAGTTGAAAAGGTGGACAGATTCACTGTTGTGAGCAGCTCTTCCTTGGAAAGACTGGATTTTATCTTTTAACAATCTCTGCCGACACTAGAAACTTGTAGGAGGGAAACATGACAATCTGTCGCCACCTGGTCTGTGTGTTGTTTTATTCTTGATGAGATGCAACAGGTGGACAATCAAATCCACAGGAGGATGAGCTGCAAGCTATCGCTGCAGACGTAAATGCAAATGTCCACAGCAGCTGGCATCAATAACCAACGTAGGCAAATACTCACGTTTGCCTAAAGACGGAAAACTGACAGGAAAACTCTTCAAATAAAGATTATCACACACATTGTAAAGACTCATTATAAAGAACCTGTTAAACCTCAACAGTCACTGAAACCTTTAAACATCCTCCTGGACCCAGTGACCCCATCCTGTAACCGATCATCACAACAAAAAACTACGTCTCAACGACCTTCAGAGACTCATGGCTCCCAAACGTTCACCACAACATTTGAATGGTCACTAAACTGTAGAAACCTCTTTTAACCAATCACTAAAAAATCAAAAACCACTGTCATGTTTCAAAAAACTTTCTAAACTACTCAATCTTAAACTCACTTGTAAAACCTCTTCAGTCACTTTGATCTCTATGAACTTTGTCAATAAAGGAAACAACCAAATGACCGAGACCAAAAACCTAATGATCCACTGAAACACCTTCACCTTCCCAATGACCTCCTCAACCATCATTGAACCTCCTGAACAACATCAAGGACTAAGGACACGTAGACGTCCAATCAACCGCTGAAACATCCTGAAGGACATTTACAACTGCTGAATTAAAACCAAATTAAAACAATTATAAAATCGGAGACATTTTAAACCTGAAGCACGTTAACGATCATTAAACCACTGAAGTCCAACGTCGACCAGATCCCCGACACTGATCCACGCGACGACCTCAACGTCCTGAAGCTTCTTCACTTGTATTAACGAAGCACTGATATTTTAAAGACGAATGTTTATCAGTGGAGCCGCTTTATTGTTTGTTTACATTTGGTCATGTGATGTTTATCTAATAACATAAAAGGAACAAGTGAGGAGTCATTATGTTTCTGATGTTACCGTCGTCAGTGAACGACTGCAGCTTGATACGACACACACTCGATTCACCATCATTTACATCACGTCATGTGTGTCTGTACAGTGTAGAAGTGTGTGTTTACATTCATTTTATGAATATACACACATGCTGTTTATGACAATGAAGTCTTGAGTCAAGTTAAAGAGGTTAATGTCTAACGACTGGATCAGACTGAGGAGTCAGTGTCACGTCCTTTATCTCTGCTTCTACTTCTCTTCTTTAATTATAAAACTGATTAACTGAACTGAACCTACCGATCGACTGAAAACACAAAGATCAACTTTTTTAAATTCCTCATATTTGCATTCAGGCCCTCAGTTTTACTGCAGCTTGTGGACTCCAGGAAGGTGGTGGTGGTGGTGGGGTGTGTGTGTGTGGAGGAGGGGGTTTACATTACAAACTGGGTTTACATTCAAAGGCCTCATTCCCTCAAGGTTAATTACTCTCTTATTGTTCTGTAAAAGTCTCCTCAGTGTTTCTGCTGCTTGGGGACGGAAACACAGAATAATAGATAATTATTTATACACAAAGACACAGTCTGATACTCTAAATATACCACAGGCTGGGGTGGGGGAGGTTTGCATGTTTTACTTGTGCCGCTCCGTCAGACTGAAACTCTCTGGCTTCATGACTAATCTCAGCAGGATCTGTAAAAATAGTTGATCTATTTCTGCACAAGCTGCCGTGTGTGTGTGTTACTGTGTGTGTGTGTGTGTCCGGGTGGAGTCTGTGTAGAGTTTTTCACTGATTTAGATTCAAATGAATTATCAGATTAAAATCACGACTTTGTTTCAACGACCGTCTGTAACAACTTGTCACCATAAAACTCAGCTTTTGTATCGTCAACGTCAACACTTTAACACACTTCAGGGCCGACGTCTGTTCGACCAAATAAAAATGAAACAAACATCAGAAACACGTGTACGAACCAAACGACCTGAACCACGACTTGTCGTCATTATCGGCTTCGCGCTTCAGTGTTCGGAGCAGTTTTCACTTTGACTCCAGCTCGATGTTAATCTCAGTGTGTAGGAGTCGTCCTGAGGCTCTGACTCATCTGACGACCTGATGGAGGAAATAACAGGAAGAAAACCAAACGGGAGAATGAAAATGAAAAGCAAATCAGGAATTACTTAACATTGATGCATTCTGGGAAACACACTATTCACTATTCACACTATTTAACGTAACAACAAACGTTTACTTTCTTATTGTGGAGCCGTCAACTTTTCACTGAAACTTCATTGTTATGATGAAAAATAAATTAATTTAGTCAAAGTTAAAACTATTGATCCTGAAAGTTCAGCTCTGATTCTAAAACTATAAATATACAAAGTAAAACAAAATGAATAAATAAACTGGATCGTGTGCGGTTGACTTCATGTTTATTGTGGATTATTACTCATAAATATCATCAGATTGATTCATTGCTTCATCTGGGCCCAGACACAGTTTCTCTGAATGAAAACACGTTTCTCTGTGTGAACGAGATCATCTGTGGTGAAGGATCAATGTTTAAAATCGCATTTCCTGATTTCATTATAACAAACGAAAACCAGAAAGTAAGAGCTGATATTATTAATATGACATTTAATTAATGATCTGTATTTTACTCATCTCTCATTCATTAGTCATTGTTTTATTATTTCGGTTTCTTTGGTTTTTAATCGACCACAACAGACGAAGCCTCAACAGTCACTTTGTGTTAATGCACCGTTTTACTTGTTGCAGAGGAAGTCAGAAGTAACGTGATAACATCTGACACCTGAGAACCTGTTTCTGTTCCCACCAACCATCTCATCTCTGTACAGAAACTGCAACGACTCTGAGCCACGACTTGTGGTTCAGAGTTTAGCTCAGATTTTCATCTAATTGAAGCTTTTGATGCTTTGAGAGGAAACTTATTTTTTCTTGCATTTAATCAATCATATCAGAAATTTTTTATTTTATTATTTTATTTTATAATTTTTTAATGAGGCTGCATCAGTGGAAAAGTTGTTTGAGTTTCCTTCTCTTTGGTGCTGCATGTCACAAAGACTGAACAATCATTGTCAACGTCTCAGTTTGTTTTCTGTCTTCGCTGCAGCCATCAAGGAGAAATACAGCGACTGGACCGAGTTCCTGGTTCAGGACCTGACGGGCTCCAGGACGGCACCGGCAAACCTGCTGGAGGGGGTGAGTGTTCGACCAGACGTCACCGTACCGTCTACACAGTTCAGTTGTTAAAATAAAATAGGACATGATGCAGTTTTTCAGCTCATGAAGTTCAGATGCCGATGAACTGATTCATCTCTTCGACTTCGACTAAACCGTCTGTGTTTCCGCCTCCAGCCTCTTCGAGGTAAAAACACCGTGGACCTGATCGTCGAGGGTTCGGTCCTGGAGCTGCAGGACGTCTCTGACCCTTTGCTCTATTGGCCCGTCAGAGTCGTCCAGAATGTCGGCGGAAGACTTCGTCTTCGCTACGCCGGCCTCAGTGACGACCACGAGGCCCAGGACACGTGGTTGTTCTACTTGGACGTACGACTGCGGCCGCTGGGCTGGGCCCTGGAGAACCAGCTCCGCCTGGAGCCGCCCACAGGTGGTCGATGCTCACACCTTATTTACTGTCAAACTACAGTCTAACTACAGTCAGTCTGTATTATACTACACACAGATCAGTTACAGTTAATTACAAAGACAGTGAAGTTACTGACGTGTTTGTTTTGGCTCAGATTTGATTTAACTTCCTGAACCTGTTAACAGGTGGAGACGTTAACTCTTTAACTCTCAGTTCATCTCCTCATTATTATTCTTTAATTCTCTTGGACCTTTAATGTGAAAATTAAAATCATTTATTTAAAAAAAATATTGATTTTAATTCAAACATATTGAATTATCTTTAACTTTTCTATCATTTATATAATGATTAATGTGATCTAAATGTTCCCGGCAGCTGTGGAAAACACTGACAGTTTAAACTCAAACTAACTGGAACAGAAAGTGAAACTAAACTAGATTTGTTTGATCCTTAAATCCTCAGAGCTCAGGGACGTGAAGAGCGCCACCGAGTGGCAGGAGGCGCTGGACGGCGCTCGGACCGACGGACAGAAGAGTCCGCTGCCGCTCGAGGTTTTCAAGGTGAAGAAGGAAACGATGTTCACACCTTTTCTAACCTTTGTACGACGTGTGTGTGTATGTTGTTATATGACCGGTGTGATTTATGAACAGGAAACGTGCAGCAGTTTACTGGAAGTGAAAAACAGTTTACTGTACAAACAAGGAAACAAACCTGATCTGCACAGGTGATTAGAATAAAACTAGGTGCTTTTACTAAAGATAAAAAAACCATATTAACTATTGTTATTACAAACTACAATTATTATAAACTAGTTCATATAAACTAGTGGTTTAAAACACTGATCTGATCTTCTATCAATAACGATACGATGGTCATGTGACATGTGATCAATCAGAGAAGACGTCATTGATTTATTTAACTTGATCGGTTCTGATGTGACGTTTTATTGTTGTTGTTTTTATAAAAAGAGTCAAACCAGACGTTGTGTTGTTGATCAGCTGTGACTCAGAGTCTTTTAGTTTTAGTGTAAAACAACTGGTCAGAGCTGGTGAGCAGGTATCTGACACGTTAACACGGGTCAACGTCCTGCTGCTTCTTCTTCAGGTCCCGGACACGTCGGTCCTTGTTTCCTGACGTTTGGTCTGTTGACTCGTCTGGTCTCTGATTGGTTCCTGAGACCAGACTAAACATCCTCATCATCTTGTTCTTGGCTACTTGTTACTGTGACCTGTCTGGTGCTGAGACACTAGTGTTGTTACTGTGACCTGTCTGGTGCTGGGATAGTAGCATTGAATGTTTAGGAAGCAGCAGCAGGAGGTGGAGCTTGGACTGAAACAAATGTGACCATAGAGATCCATGTCACTTCGATCAATAATCACTGAATCAATGGATCAATCTAGATCCATGGATAGTATATATATATATATATATATATATATATAGTAAACTAGTTATAAAACAGACACTGTCATCTTTAGACTCTTCATCAACTTTTCATTCACTGAGAACAAGATGTCACTTATCACATCTGATCTTCACTGTTGTCTCTGTCTCTTTGTCTCTGTCTCTTTGTCTCTGTCTCTTTGTCTCTTTGTCTCTTTGTCTCTTTGTCTCTTTGTCTCTCTGTCTCAGGACCACTGTGACCTTCCTCAACACTCGTTCCAGTCTGGGATGAAGCTGGAGTTTGTTTCTCCGTGGGATCAGCTGACGATTTGTCCAGTTTCTGTGACTAAGGTGAAGCTCCTCCTCCTTCCTGCTCAGCTGGCGTCATCTCTGAGGTCGCTCTGAGCTGCTGCTGATTCATCCTTTTGTTTTTCACTGGAAGGTCCAGGAAGTGGATTTTCCCTGTTAAATACCAGAGTTTCTCTGGTATTTATTGTTGCAGTAATCCTCAGACTGTTACTACTTTAACATGTTAACACACAGACACCTACACATAAGACAACGTCAGGATTTAAATTACGTGGAAATTTAACTCTGACATTTGAAACTGGGGGTTTTTATTCAGTGGAACTGGATTCATCACACACCAACAGCTGTATTTTTATATGTGCTAATTTTAGGGAAGTTCTGAGATTATGAAACAAATAAAACACTGAGGGGATTTTACTGTTACAAACGTCATTTTAAACAGTATTTATCTGAACTTATCTAGGTGCTGATTTTATCAAACTGAGCAGGGTCAGTGCTAGTCACTTGGTGCCCTACGCACAGAGTGTGTTGTGCATTATGGGAGCGCCGGTTCTGCTACTGGGTAAAGCTTAAAATTAGCTTAACCTCCTCTTCCTCAGGTCTACAACAACACGTACTTCCAGGTCACCCTCGACGACCTCTCGGCCGACGCCAAACCGCGGTCCGTGGTGTGTCACGCCAGCTCTCCCGGCATCCTGCCCGTTCAGTGGTGCCTGAAGAACGGCGTCGGGCTGGAGCGACCTCGCGGCTACGAGGGTCAGGACTTCGACTGGGCCGACTACCTGAAGCAGAGCGGGACGGAGGCGGCGCCCGACGCCTGTTTCCCTGACGTAAGACGAACGGACGGAGATGACGAGCTGCTCTTTACTAGATGTCATCAAACTGAACCAAGAGACACTGGGACACACAGATCTGAGTTGTCCAGTCTGATCACAGTTTAATGACAGATAACACCAGATAACTGTAGCTAACTGTAGTTGTAACCAGAGCCAGATTTAGGTCACTGCATGTCAACCTGAATGTAAAATAAACTGTGTGTGTGTGTGTGTGTGTGTGTGTGTGTGTGCAGACAGGGCAGAGCAGAGGCTTCAGCAGCGACATGTGTCTGGAGGCAGTGAACCCTCATCGTCCTCAGGAGGTTTGTGTGGCTCAGATCACACAGGTCAGAGGACGTCTGCTGTGGCTGCGACTGGAAGGTACAGATACCACAGTGAGTGTGTGTGTGTGTGTGTGTGTGAGTGTGTGTGTGTGTCTGACACCTCTCTCACCGTCCCGTCTGCAGGTTTGGCGAAGCAGCTGTCAGAGTTTATCGTTGACGTCGAGTCCATGGACATATTCCCTGTCGGCTGGTGTGAGGCCAACGGTTACTCTCTGACCCCCCCGATCAAACCTGTGTGTACGTGTACACACACACACACACACACACACACACACACACACACACACACACACACACACACACACACACACACACACACACACACACACACACACACACACACACACACACACACACACACACACACAAACACACACACACACACACACAGACACACACACACACACACACACACACACACAGACACAACCCACACACAGACACACAGACACACAGACACACACACACACACACACACAGACACAACCCACACACACACACAGACACACACACACACAGACACACACACACAGACACAGACACACACACACACAGACACAACCCACACACACACACACACACACACACACACACAGACACACACACACACACAGACACAACCCACACACACACACACACACAGACACACACACACAGACACAACCCACACACACACACACAGACAGTAACACACACACACACACACACACACACACACACACACACACACACACACACACACACACACACACACACACACACACAGACACAGACACACACACACACACACACACACACACACACACACACACACACACACACACAGACAGTAACACACACACACAGTAACACACACAGACACACACACACACACACAGTAACACACACAGACACACACACAGACACAGTCTGATTAAAACTCAGTATTTTTCCTTCACAGGTCAGAAACAGAAGAAAATCGCTGTGGTTCAACCAGAGAAACAGTAAGAAAATAAATAACGATAAAAACATTTAATTTATATTTAATATTAATATATTTAATTGTTTCTTCAGCTGTTTTACATGTGGAACAGTTTCTATTTCTGTTTAAACTGACTCAACCGTCACCTTTTACACTGAATCATGTGGATCGAACCATCTGTGGTCACATTAATGGTACGATCCACAAAAAATCAACAGAAACGGTTTGTTGTTAGTGTGAACTTGGTGTTTTTGTGAAACTGGTTTCTACTGAAGAAAAAAAACCCTCATTAGTGTCGAATCCTCCTCATCACAAAGATCACTTTCATTTTCAAACGTTAATTTCTGCATCATGAGTCTGTGTCATGTTACATTTCACCCTCACCTGCTTTACTCTCTGGTTTTCTCTTTTCTCTGTACTGACTAATGTGTTTTTCCACATTAAATAGAAGTGGAATATTAAATATCGTCCATGTTATAAATATAATATTTCACTGTAACTTGAAGTCGTCCTCTTCGCCTCGACACGTTTCAGTCATGACTCTTTTGTTCAGAGGTAGAGGCAGAAAATTGTTCCATCAGAAAACCCCCCGGGGATTTTTTTCTCACCATCATTTTCTCTCCGTCGCCACAGACACAATAATTCAATCAGAAGCTTTTTTCAGCAGAAATTGCTTTTTCCAGCCACTGATTGATTTTGTTGATAAATGAAACGTCGTTCAGAGAAACACACCTGGTTTTCAAAGTCAGATCACTGATCCGGCTTCATCCGACCTCATCCAACCGTCTCCCCCACCTCCACCTGTTTAACTCCAGGGGCTGTTGTATAGGTTTGAATCCTGTCTGACAAGAAATTGCATCATTTTATTGATCAGCTGATTATTGATTGATCGCCTCCCTCCTGCAGATTGGCTCCGTCTCAGCCCGTAGAGGCGACTCCCATCAACCACTGTCAACCCGGCGCCGTGGATCCAGGTAATCAATGATTTATCTTTAATGATGATGTGGATTTAAAACAGAAACTGTTTAAACTTTGGGTTTGAAAACAGACACACAGCTAATGTGTAGAAGGAAACTAGTAAATGGCAACAAGCCTTGTGGATGAGCAGAAAATCATCTGCATCTTCAGACTGAACAGAAAAGCAGGAAGACGACTTCATGACCAGACGAGTTGAGATACAAACACCTGGTGGAGCAGAAACAAACTGTTTCTAAGAGACAAAAATCAGGTCTCAGTCAAACTGTACGGACGTGTGACGGAAACAAGACGACAGATGAAGCGTTTAAATTGATAAATGATGTTAAATGTGGCCGAGGAGCTGACTGAGGCTGTGCTGTAACAGGTCAGATTTTATTGTAGCTGCAGTTGAACTGTTGCATCATGAGTTGATTTCATTTATCGATGCAGCGTTGATCTTTAAAAAAACAATTCAGTCTCATTTTAAATGTTTTTAAAGATATTTTTTGGCCATTTCGTCTTTAATGATAATACATTGAAGATAGACGGGACAGTGGGGAGTAGAGCGGGGCGACGACACGCAGAAATGATTCAAACCGCCGATCACTGCACCGCTTATATGCCAAAGTGGTGCGATCCGGGCGCTCCTGATTTTAGTCCTTTTTCAGTTGAAGCAGTTCTAACTAAACGTTCAACATATTTCTTGTTGATCAAATATGAGACGGATCTCCGACCTTTAGCAGCTTTTCCACAGTAAAATCAGAGTAGATCAGAGTAGAGTGGCCGGTTGTTTTGTGAGTAAAATGTTCAAACTTGATGGTTAAAGCTAAAATGGAGCCTTTGGGTAAAAATGTGTAATTTTTCCTTCAGAGACTGTTGGTTGAAGGCGGTGTGGTCTATTTCCTGATGCATGTGAGCAGCTGAAACCAGATCTGCATGCAACATGAACGGGGGGTGGGGGTGGGTAGTGTTGTTTCCACGAGACCCTTGGCCTCTTTTCCAAGTTTCCCCCGTTAAAAAAAAAAAACAACCTCCCACTCACTCATGCATATTCATCTCCACCTAATTACTATTCACCCCCGGTGGTGGTGCTGTTTCTAGGTGGGGGGGGCAGTTGAAGGAGCTTCGGTTCTTCTCTTTAGGAGTAAATCACACAAACAGTTTCACTTGAAGTTGAAATCACGTACGAAGTTACAGTTTGTTTCTTAATGATCAGTTCATGAGCAGCTACCAGACGCTCAGAAAACGTCTTTTCAACAGATCTTCGTTGAATCGCTGGTCTGACCAGTCTGACCAGTTTTAATGGTCAGTCTGTCATCGCTGTGGGACGTTCACTGACCTCCATGTTTGTTCACGGTCAGAGAAACGTCCTATGTATTTGTTTGTCTTCTGCGTGACGTCCTCCAGTGAAGACTCAGTCATCAGTCGACCTGCAGGTTCAGTTCTGCTAGAAAAAGAAAACAATGTTGTTTCATGTAGTTTTCAGCTCCGATCAGTTTGTTTTACCTGGTTTGTGACTGAGGGTCGGGATGTTTTTGGTCTTCATCCTGGTCGTTTTCTTCGCCCGTCTCCAGGTTCAAATAGTCGATATTGCTGCTCCAAGATCTTCATCAACCACCGCTGTTTCTCTGGACCCTACCTCAACAAGGGACGGATCGCCGAGCTGCCGCAGGCCGTCGGACCAGGGAAGTGCACACTGGTCCTGAAAGAGGTGAGACAGGTTTGATCGGCTTCAAGCAGAGGAGACCGGGGAGGAGGGGAGGTGAGGAGGGGGAGACAGACGTCTTGTCAAACACCTCGGCCTCGTTTCCAGGCAGTGTCTTCATTTCAACGTGTCAGTCGGACTCTGTCACACCTTAATTTCTGTGTTGGTTCTCAGTTTGTGGTGTAATTTCTCGAACTCTTCGCCTGCAGCTGCTCACGATGCTGATCAACGCCGCCTACAAGCCTGGACGAGTCCTGAAGGAGCTTCAGGATCTGGAGGATCAGAGCTGGGACTGTCAGGAAGAGACGCTCAAAGCCAAGTGAGGACGGTGAAATGTGAAATATTTTCCATCATGTGATGAATCGATGGCTCCGTATTTTCAGGGACAATTTAGTTTAAATTTTGTTCCGTATTTGCTCTTCTAAATGTTAATAAATCAGACGAGTCGTCACGTCTGTTCATTTGTTAAAATCATTAACATTCCTCATGAACGTCTGCGTCTGTGACTCATATTTCATGTTTTCATGTCATTTGAGCCAAATTATTCCAGTTTCAGGCTCTGCTCTGTATTTTATAATCAAACACTTCAACATGGAAAAAGATTCAGACGTAAAGTCACACAACAAACTCATGACCTGTGAGGAAAAGTGACGGTTTCTGTCATTTCAAAGATTAAACAGCTGTTTCTGGTTAAACAGACACGAGCTTTGTCTCTGAAGGAATCGAGTTATAATGTCGTTTAAACAACGATCAGAATTTTCTCTCTGTCAACCAGTTAAACCTAAAATATTTGGAGAATAAATCCACGTCATCACAGATGGTTTAACTTTCTTCTTGTCCTCAGATACAAAGGGAAAACCTATCGCTCCACGATCCAGATCGTCCGCCTCGCAGACCAGATCCCAGACTTCTGTCGTAAAGTTTGCGTGAAGCTTCAGTGCTGCTCGAACCTCTTCGGCCTCGTTTTCGTCACCGACAAGTGCCCAGAGAACTGCTCCGTTCAGACCAAAACCAAATACAGTGAGTCACTGTAATTACTTGCATGGCTTCTCTCTCCACAGCTATGATGACGAACCGCGAGTCGAAGCCTCTCTGACGCCGCCGCAGCAACGTATAATTGTCCGTGATGAGTAGCTGAGTTTTGTTTTGGGTGCATTGTTTTCACCGTCTGCTGTGTCGTCGCAGCTTATTACTACGGGAAGAAGAGGAAACCGTCCAAGACGGGAGGAGAGGAGGCGGCAAGGGGAGACCTGGCCAAACCGACTCGCCGCAGGAAGAAGAGGAAAGCCATCTTTGTTCAGAAGAAGAGACGCTCGTCCACGGTGGATTACGCCGCGGCCGGATCACCGCAGGTCAGACAACAACCCGACCTGTTTCCCGAACATGAGACGAGCAGGAAGACGAGCAGCTTCAAAAGATTTTAATTTCAGTTCAGACTCGGTCGGTCGAGGTGATTACAGACCGTCACTTTTAAACACAAGGTTCATGTTGGATGTTGGATGGAGTCAGCGAGTCTGTGATGAACAGTTCACACGACACAAACAATTTGTCTTAATGAAATAATTCATTAACAATAAATGTATCAGTTTGTCCCTTTACACTTTTCTGAATGAGTTCACGGTTAAAATCATCACTTGTTTGTTTCTGACTGAAACTCGTCATCGTCTTTCAGCTACACAGTTTGACGTGTTTCGTATTAGTATATTAGTATATCGACGTATTAGTCTGTAGCTCGAGTCATAAACTTCTACAGCTTCAGACTCAAAGTTTCAGTTAGTGTGAATTATATCAAAGACGAGTGAACAAGGTCAAGTTGACTCCTCCCCCTCTATGTTCGTCAGGACAGCGACGACGGCGACGACGACGACGACCTGGCGCTGCAGTCGGGCAGCGAAGGAAACAGCTCGGAGCCTCGGGACGACCACACCGACACGTCGTCGGTGGAGGTGACCAGCAGCCGTCCACGCCGGGCCGTGACGCTGCGCCGGGCCGTCAGCGCCGGGAACGCCGCGGCGAGGTATGAGGCTCCCGAGGGTCGCCGGAGGTCGACGCGCTCGCTGTCGGCCTTCAACCAAAACAACAAGTATCAGCCTCCAAAAGGACAAGACGTTCAGGTGAGTTCAGATGAAAACCTGATCACTTCCTGTCGTCAATAGAAACAGGCTTTTTATTTTGGAAATCATCTCGTGATGAAGAAAATAATCATTAAAAGCAGCGACTGAATCTTTCATCTAAACCAAACAAACATCGAACCATTTTCACATCAGAGCGTCGAAAGAAAGGAAGTCGCAGATTTTATCAGAAGACGAACAAAGAAAGTATTGATCGACTAACAAACAGGAAAATAATGAGCGTTTCATGTGTCGATGAAATCAACCTCAGAGTTTCAGCACAAATCAGTTAGAAACAAACATCTGGAGCAAAATAAACATCACGTTGAGTCGAAAACCTCAACCACTGAAACTAACAAACAAACAACAACCAGAAGGTTTTAGATTTTAGATCAATACGTTGTGATCTGGTGTGTGTGTGTCAGATGGAGGAGGAGGGGCAGCTGGTCCTGGACAGAAACCCTCTGGAGTGGAGCGTCGACGAAGTCGTTCAGTTCATCAACTCGACTGATTGTTCTTCACTGGCCAACATCTTCAAGGAGCAGGTCACACACACACACACACACACACACACACACACACACACACACACACACACACACACACACACACACACACACACACACACACACACACACACACACACACACACACACACACACACACACACACCGACACACACACACACACACACACACACACACACACACACACACACACACACACACACACACACACACACACACACACACACACACACACACACACACACACACACACACACACACACACACACACACACACACACACACACACACACACACACACACACACACACACACACACACACACACACACACACACACACACACACACACACACACACACACACACACACACACACACACACACACACACACACACACACACACACACACACACACACACACACACACACACACACACACACACACACACACACACACACACACACACACACACACACACACACACACACACACACACACACACACACACACACACACACACACACACACACACACACACACACACACACACACACACACACACACACACACACACACACACACACACACACACACACACACACACACACACACACACACACACACACACACACACACACACACACACACACACACACACACACACACACACACACACACACACACACACACACACACACACACACACACACACACACACACACACACACACACACACACACACACACACACACACACACACACACACACACACACACACACACACACACACACACACACACACACACACACACACACACACACACACACACACACACACACACACACACACACACACACACACACACACACACACACACACACACACATAGACACACAGACACACACACACAGACACACACACACACATACACACACAGTCACAGTCAGATGTGCTCTGTGCTGCAGGACATCGATGGTCAGGCGCTGCTGCTGCTGACGCTGCCGACGGTTCAGGAGTGTATGGACCTGAAACTCGGTCCCGCCATTAAACTGTGTCACCAGATCGAACGAGTCAAAGTCGCCTTCTACAGACAGTTCGCCGACTGACGCGACGGCGACGAGCGCAGTCGAGACAGAGGTCGAGTCGCGTTCCCGCTCCGGGACGAGTCGGATTATCTGCCCCCTGGTGGAGGACGAGTGGATTTACGACTGGAAGACGAAGGGATACTTTTATTTTTGTCGCTCTTTGTTTTGGCGACGACAAAGTGAATCCTGATGTTTGTGGACGAGGAGACAAAGGATTAAAATGTGATGGGGCTCTGACGTGAACTTCAGATGGAAACACGGAGCAGATGTGAAGACAAAGACTCTGTTTCTAACTCTTCATTCCCTTTTTATTTGTGAAAACGGAGCATTTTAGCACTTAAGTTATAATAACTATTGACCTAAGAGGCTTCTCCCCGTTGGTATGAAAATTGGTTCTGAAACAAAAGCGTATTAGAAATAATATATTGGGAATATTTATTGTGATCCGTATTTAAAAGGAGAAACGAACTGAGGAGTATATGACCACGATCTACTTTTCTTTCCTTTCATACAAGACGGAGATTTAACAGCTTCTTCATCTGATCGTTACAATCACATCGAACAGTCCTGGAGGATATTTTGTGTCCATCTATGCAAAAGTGTTGCAGATATTTTTGATAAATAACTAAATAAATTTCTATTGATTTTTACATGTATTTCCTGTTTTTTCCTCTGTTCTTGTTTCTGACATTAAATCTTCAGCTGATGTGGATTTAATCCAGCGGTTTCTCACATGAAGCTGTAGCTGTTTCACAGACGTCGCTCTGCAGCGTTTAGACGTTAGAAGAACTTTAGTATCATTTCATGTTTAATGGTTGAACAAAGTGACAACTGGTTTCTTTCACAATCAGCCTATTTAACAAACAGTCAATTAGTCCATCAATCGGTTGATCGATTGATCTGCATGTCTATCAATCAATCAATCAATCAATCAATGAGACACGTGATGACAGTGAAACACAGATGATGACGTGTTACGAGGGATGTCACGATTATAGATCCTTGGTACGATTATTATCAGAGAACTTATATTAAGATTATCACTATTATGCGTTAATAGATTTTCCAACAGAATATAAGACCATTTGTCTGATAAACAATTAACTTGTCACAAACGTCTGACAATTGACTGAAATCAACGAACAAACACTGATGAGACGAAGGTTGACAGGAAATAAACATGTGGTCGAGTCTTTAAATAAAACTGATACTGAGTTTGAAGTTCACTCCTCCTCCACCACGACGAGCTGCAGAGGAAGAGGTGGGAGTCGGGGAGGATGAGGGAGACCACAGAGCTGAGGCCTGAAGAAAAAAAGACTAAAATTATATATATATATAAACATATATACATATATACATATATATATACACACACACACACTGTGATCTGTAGAACGTCCAGGGTCTTGGAGGATGTTTATTTTCCACCACCAAGAGTTCAAGATATGCCACAAGTGCAGAAAAAGGTTGAGGAAAAGGTAAACAAACAAAATATATATGCGAGCACTGTTTTGGCAGAGTACTCAAACCTTTGAGATACAAAATGATTATAAATAAACAAACAGCAACCTCACTCATCTGAGGGAATAGTATTGTTGTATCACGGTCCACACGTGTCCTCTACCACGTCTCTCCCAGGGATGGAAACCCCAGCCCGTTTCAGAGAAACCTGAACACTGCCCTAGTCGGACCAAACCACCCACCACACTGAGCACGGGGGTGTTTTCAGCAATATTGAATAACAACATTTAAAACGGTACCATATATTCAATTGTTGTGTCAGGCCTCTCTTACGATAATAATAAATATGCACATGAATCTAAATTACCACATAAACCAAAGAAATAGTGAATGAATTTTGCGAGGGCTCAACCACGCTCTCAGCCATAAAACTGACTAGAGACGTGAGCGCGCTCCGACAGCGGTTAGGTTGCACTTTATCTTAAAAGGCTGAGCACACTCTAGAAAAAGCAAGCGAACATTTGGAAGCCGTCGGATTACTTTTACCACATGAAATGTTTTACAAACGTTGCAGCAGTAGTTCTAAATAAACACCTGTATTGTGATCGACCGATCTGTGTGACTGTGGGGAAATGCTGGCGCAGATGAAATGTTTGTCGCGTCTTAAACAGGACGTGTGCATCCATACGTTAACACCCGAACAAACGACCCACAGCTGCATTAGGATGTTTTTAGAACACGCAGTTAATGACATAATTTAATGTTTAAGCAATAATCCTAAATACATCAACAACAACAATGAAGGTCACAGTCAAAGTGTATCAGACAAATCATGAACTTTAGTTACTTTTCACGTCTGAGAAGAAAACAAACTATCGTCAGTAAGAAACGGTAAGAAGTCCACTCTTCTCTGTGTCAGTAAATCACACGTGTTACACACACGTGTATTTGTACACGTGTATTTGCTTCATTCAGTATTAAATTCAACAGAAAACTTTTATGACTTTTCAGGAAACGAAACAATCTGATTCAGTTTTTATTAAAAAGTGATTCAGATCAGAGAAGAACGTGTTAATTTACTGTAGAAACAGAAACTTAAAGAGGAAGTTTAACTTTACTTCCTGTTTCTACTGATGTTTAACATCTTTATTCACAATAAACAGCAACAACGTGAAGTCGAGTCAATGGATCAATAATAATAATAATTGATTATTATAATAAACAGTGTCTGATCTGTGTGTTACTGTGTGTGTGTGTTATTGTGTGTGTGTGTTACTGTGTGTGTTATTGTGTGTGTGTGTGTGTGTGTGTTATGTGTGTGTGTGTGTGTTAGTGTGTGTGTGTGTTACTGTGTGTGTTATTGTGTGTGTGTGTTACTGTCTCTGTGTGTGTTACTGTCTCTGTGTGTGTTACTGTGTGTGTGTGTGTTATTGTGTGTGTGTTATTGTGTGTGTGTTGTGTGTGTGTGTTATTGTGTGTGTGTTATTGTGTGTGTGTGTTACTGTGTGTGTGTGTTGTTGTGTGTGTGTGTTATTGTGTGTGTGTGTGTTACTGTGTGTGTACTGTGTGTGTGTGTGTGTGTGTGTGTCTGTGTGTGTGTGTGTGTGTGTGTGTGTGTTATTGTGTGTGTGTGTGTGTGTGTGTGTGTTGTGTGTGTGTGTTATTGTGTGTGTGTGTTACTGTGTGTGTGTTACTGTCTCTGTGTGTGTTACTGTGTGTGTGTGTGTATTGTGTGTGTGTTTGTGTGTGTGTTATTGTGTGTGTGTGTTACTGTGTGTGTGTTACTGTGTGTGTTATTGTGTGTGTGTGTGTTACTGTCTCTGTGTGTTACTGTGTGTGTTATTGTGTGTGTGTGTTACTGTGTGTGTGTTACTGTCTCTGTGTGTGTTACTGTCTCTGTGTGTTACTGTGTGTGTTATTGTGTGTGTGTGTTACTGTCTCTGTGTGTGTTACTGTGTGTGTGTGTGTGTGTTGTGTGTGTGTGTTACTGTCTCTGTGTGTGTTACTGTCTCTGTGTGTGTGTGTGTGTGTGTGTGTGTTACTGTCTCTGTGTGTTACTGTCTCTGTGTGTGTGTGTTATTGTGTGTGTGTGTTACTGTGTGTGTTATTGTGTGTGTGTGTTACTGTCTCTGTGTGTTACTGTGTGTGTTATTGTGTGTGTGTGTGTTACTGTCTCTGTGTGTGTTACTGTCTGTGTGTGTGTGTGTTAGTGTGTGTGTGTGTTACTGTCTCTGTGTGTGTTACTGTCTCTGTGTGTGTTACTGTCTCTGTGTGTTACTGTGTGTGTTATTGTGTGTGTGTGTTACTGTCTCTGTGTGTTACTGTGTGTGTTTTGTGTGTGTGTGTGTGTTACTGTCTCTGTGTGTGTTACTGTCTCTGTGTGTGTGTGTTATTGTGTGTGTGTGTTACTGTCTCTGTGTGTGTTACTGTCTCTGTGTGTGTTACTGTGTGTGTTACTGTGTGTGTTACTGTGTGTGTTACTGTCTCTGTGTGTGTTATTGTGTGTGTGTGTTACTGTCTCTGTGTGTGTTACTGTGTGTGTTACTGTGTGTGTTACTGTGTGTGTTACTGTGTGTGTTACTGTCTCTGTGTGTGTTACTGTGTGTGTTACTGTCTCTGTGTGTGTTACTGTGTGTGTTACTGTGTGTGTTACTGTCTCTGTGTGTGTTACTGTCTCTGTGTGTGTTACTGTGTGTGTTACTGTGTGTGTTACTGTCTCTGTGTGTGTGTGTTATTGTGTGTGTGTGTTACTGTCTCTGTGTGTGTTACTGTCTCTGTGTGTGTTACTGTCTCTGTGTGTGTTACTGTGTGTGTTACTGTGTGTGTTACTGTCTCTGTGTGTGTGTGTAATAAATTACTTTCTCAAACACTCGGTTCAGTCTTTGTTTCTCCTCTTCACATGTTTCATTGTTGAACATGTCGTTTCCCAGATGTTTCCAGATGTTTTGTATAATTTATCTATTTCATCTGTTCTAATCGTCGCTGGACCGACCGTCATTTTTCTCTTCACCTGTTTTTTTTTTAAATGTTGTTAATTTTCTTTCTGTTTCTTAAACAGTCGAGTCATTTCCTTCCTCATCTGCTGCTGCTAACACACACACACACACACACACTCAGTGCATCACCTCACTGCACTAAGAGTGTGTGTGTGTGTGTGTGTGATGTGAATGTGCAGAGGATGATGAAGATGATGAAGAGGAGGATGTTGTTGCAGCCTCTGATTGGTTGCTGAGCTGGTTTCCATAGAAACGTGTAAAAAGAATCGATGCTCAATGAAAAGGTTTTAGTTTCTACAAAAAAAAAAAAACGTTCCACATGAAATAAAACAACAAACACAAACTGATGCTGTGTATTTATATATTTATACATTATATTCATTTATTTATTCATATGTAGTCAGTTCACTGCTGCTTCGTTCAGTTTGGTCTCAGACTTTGAATCAGTTTTAAATTATAAAATAATATGTAATAAATAATAAATCATAAAATAATAAATCAATACAAAATAAATTAATAAATAATAAACTAATAAAAAGATAAAAATCTTCAGAAACAAACAAAAACTGAAATATCATAAAAATAATCTGTAGAAATGAAATTTTTCTTATTTTCATTCATTTTTTATTGATCTCTTGTTTCCAGGTCACGTGATCTGCTGCGATGTGATTGGCTGAGGAGACGAGCTGGTCCCTGATCAGGATCAATGAATAAACAGATAAATATCTGCTCAGACTGATCTCCAGTCAGTTCATACCACGAACATGTCTCTACGGTTCATTGATTATTGATCGATCAGTGATCAGCTTCTCTTCATCGTCAGTCGTTATAAGAACACTGGCGCCTCCTGGTGGACGAGGCTTACATCATCTAAAAACATTTTATTTTATTTTATCAGAAAATAAAATAAATCTGTTCAAGTTGGTTTTTATTCATTCTGCCTGAACAAAAAAATAAAAATATTTATTTAATATCTGTTGAAAAATCAAGTTTATTTTCACTTTTTAATGAAAAAATTTTAAAACATTAAATGTTGATGATTAAACTACATCATTAATACCCGTTCATATTAACTATTATAATTAAATATAATCATTAATATTAATTGACACTGTTCTATTTATATTGATTGATAAAACAGAACAGTGTGTCATTAATGATTTGTAATCAGATGTTTTGATTGTTACATTAACATCTAATATAAATTGTTTATGACACTGATCATTAAACCAACAACTTCTTCTGTTTTATTGTTTCTTCTTCTTCGTTTAATAAAATGTCAGTTTACATGTGGGTGGTTTGAGTCGCGGTGCGTTCATGGTCCCTGGAAACTTTCAAACTTCTAATATTAAACAAAGTTTGAAACATGTTTATGTGGAAAATCACGGCTCTTTTTATTTTCTTAATTTATCAAACTAAAATATTTTAACTGTGCGACAGTAATTTTTTTTTTATAAATTTAGTTCTTATAATTAAAGCAGTTAATCAGAGGAAGAGGCAGATGTCCCGCGGTCCCTGAACGCGTCCCAGGGTCGTTTCACCGCTTCAGTCAAACTCGATCATCGACGAAGCTGCAGCTGCAGGTACGAAGCTCCCGCTCTTATTTATCTGTTTATCTGTCGTTGTTGTTGTTTGTGGCCGTAAATCAACGTAAGTTTACAAGTAAACAACAAACTTCACACGTGATTAAAGTCTCGTTCACGAGAAACACGCGCGCTGTTTAAAGTTTTAATTATCCACTTTTCTGATGACGATGAAGTCACGTTAGATTTATATTGATTGGTTGATTTACAGCTCGTTGAACCGAACGTTTACTTTTGTTTACTTATTGATTCATTGATTGAACGCGTGACGTCATTTAACGTGTTTTAATCTGTAACAATGTAACAATCAATCAGTGGAGGAAGGAACGAACCACACCGACTCTACTACTGTAATTAAATACTATTTTGAGGTACTTAGAGTTTTCTGCGTATTCGTTTAACTGTGTAATTTTACTTGTAACTGAAATAAATAATGGTTCGTGATCTACTTACTATTCACTGCAGTCGTCTACGATATCACCTGACATCACAGAGACCAACGTCAGATCAATGTCTCTATCACACGAACCGACAGACTCGTCTGGTTCAACACGCAGATACAGTGTTACAACGAGGAAGGTTATCAATAGATTGGAAACAGATCAATGAAGCCCAGATGGAGACTGAACTACATGATCAGAACTGTGTTAATAAAGAATCTCCACAACAAACCAAAGTGACAAACTTGTTAATTTGAATGAACAAGTTTGAATGAACAAGTTTGAAACAACATTTGAATGAATTGAACAGAAAAGACACTTTGTATTTGTTTTGATCACAATTGATCCATTGAATCATATTCTGATTCATACTGTTACAATATGGAAACAAATGAAACACTGATTTAAAAAAGGAACTAAACCTCTGAGGACTTGTTCAGGAGAACTTTATTCTTTTACTGCAGTAGATTTTTACACCTGTAGCTGTAGTTGTAGTTGTAGGTGTAGTTGTAGCTGTAGGTGTAGCTGTAGTTGTAGGTGTAGTTGTAGTGTTAGTTGTAGCTGTAGCTGTAGGTGTAGCTGTAGTGTTAGTTGTAGTTGTAGTTGTAGTTGTAGTTGTAGTTGTAGTTGTAGTGTTAGTTGTAGCTGTAGCTGTAGGTGTAGCTGTAGTTGTAGTTGAGGTTGTAGTTATAGCTGTAGTTGTAGTTGAGGTTGTAGTTGTAGCTGTAGCTGTAGTGTGTAGTTGAGGTTGTAGTTATAGCTGTAGTTGTAGTTGAGGTTGTAGTTATAGCTGTAGTTGTAGTTGTAGTTGTAGTTGTAGCTGAGTAATATTTCAGTCATGTAGCAGATGTTCAGTTCTCTTTCCACTGCTGCAACAATCAATAGGATCAATAGAAATGTAACAAGTCTTTGATCAATCAATATGTTTAGTGACGTCAGAGTGAAATAAACTATACTTTAGTTCATGTTTTATGTTTGTTTATCAGGTCGATTGATCATTGATCGAGTGTTGTAGATCAAATATTATTTACAGTTACAGTTAAACTAGTTACAGTTAAACTACTGTTACAGTTAAACTACTGTTACAGTTAAACTACTCAGTTATGCTGAAGCGTCAGTGACGTTTCTCTGTGTGAATCGTTGTTTTCTGTCTCGTCACATGATGACACTTCAGAGACACTGAGTGTCTGTCACACATGGACACGTCCTGTCAGTGACACCTCCTCCTCTTCATCCTCCTCTTCATCTCCATCAGTCTGACCGTCTCTTTGATGCCGTTGGGTTCAGATCATCAAAGGTGTGAAAGGTCTTGGTGCAGCAGTTTGACCTTCACTGTGTGTGTGGGTGAGAGGACGGGGGAGGACGGGGTGAGACCTGGACTGAGGTGAACATCAGACGTGTTTGTTGTTGGTCTCAGATCCTGTTTGCGTTTCAACGTCTTCACAGAAACCAACGGGAACATGTTTGTAGGTTTAAATCCACTTGAACCTCGTGTCGCTGTGAGATCAATCTGATCAATCCGTCGTCTCCAAAGCTGCTGCTTTTAAACTGAGTGTTGCCATGGAAACAGACCCTCTGACCCGCAGTCTGCTTCGTTAAAATCACTAAAGTATCTTTGAACATTTACTATTTATGAGTTTCTGAGACGTTTGTTTCCTAAAGTTCAAACTCTGAGCTTCGAACCAAACGAACAACGATAAACTTCAGTTGACATGGTGATGATGTAATCGTCGTGGTGATGACGTCTTTGTCATCAGCGAATGAGAGATGTCGATAATCGAAGGTGGAGTTCAGACTTTTTATTTATACAACAAGGTAAACAAGTGTAAAAGTCATCACCAGCGTCTTTAGAGTTAAATTATCATTAGTTAATTATTCTATCCTATTCTAAACATTTCACTGAAAAGCTCTCGTCACATCAGACGTGATAAAAAGCTGTTAAACACGTGAAGCTGCAGCAGCGACGAACACGTGAAAATGTTTTAACAAAAACATCAAGTTGTTATTAAATCACACGGAGACGAAGATCAGATACATGAAGTTTAGTTTCGTCCACGTCGTGTGAGTGTGAGATTTAACATTTATGAAGCTGATGTTACTGTGAAATGTGTCAGAGGTCGTTTCTCTTGTCATGTGACCGTCGGCGTCAAATTAAATCTCAGGTTTTAACTCAAACGTTTCATCTGAACGTGTCTGTGACTCGTTTCATCAACGTTTAGTTTTATTTTACATCGTGTTTCTGTTCAGTTCCACCTGTGAAGCTTCACTGACAAGACAGGAAGTGGTTTCTTCACCGTGAGTCAAACAGCGGATGTTTTACCCCCCCCCCACCTCCTCCTCCTCCTCCACCTCCACCTCCTCCTGCATGAAGCAACACTTCAGGCTGCAGCTCTGCACATTTCAAAGGAGGAGGAGCCCGAGAATCACATCGCTGAAATCAGACGGAGACTTTTCAAACGACGACGATAAAGATCGTCTGATTTTATTTACGTGAGCAAACGTGAGAAACAGCCGACTGATCTGAGTTCAACACGTCAAAGTTTCAACTGTCAAATACGTTGAGTCACAACTTTCCCTTCATGTGAAGTTTTTTTATTTATAAAAGTCGACTGAGGTCACAGCTGCGTCCCGGTTTCAAACCAGATGGGTTTAAAGACGTCACCTCGTTAAACAGAAACAACAGCAGCTCATCATCATCATCAATATTATCAATACTCAACACCAAACTCAAACTATTGTTTTAATGATCAGTTAAATGGTCAGGTCTTTCTTTTTAAGGAGGAAGCAGAGCGTCAGCATTAAAGCTCTTATGTGTTAATGTTTGTTACAAACTCAGCATCAAACTGTTTCTTTACTCGTCTGAAGCAACGTCAGCGTTTCCCGTTTGACTAAAAACGCAGCAACTCAAACTGAGAAAAGTTGTTGTCTGGAAAATAAAGAGAAAAAGAGAGACAAATCTCTGGATCTGTAGTTGAAGGATATTATCAAACTTCATATCAACACAAACAACATCACGTCTGAATATAAATATAAATAATATGAAACGTCTGAACGTGCTGAACCACGTGACACTGACTCAGGATCAGGCAGCGTTTTCCCGATGTGCGTTTAGGATTTCAGGTCTATTAATAGAGACCTCTGGGAATGACACACACACACACACACACACACACACAGGCCTCAAATATCACATCGACCGTCGGTGAAGCGTCTTCAAGCTGCAGTGAGTCACTGATCAGTTTTTGACGGCAGCTGCTCTGATTTGAGCTCAGACTCTTTTTTCTTTGTTTGAGTTGAAACAGTAAAACTCAGTTTCTTCTTCCTGTCGAGCAGCTGGAGCGTTCACACGTCTGTGGTTACGATGTCACGGTGACGAGTTTCTCTCTTCCTCTCAAAGGTTGTTTAAAAGCGTCGAGGGTGGAAAAGCAGCGAGTTTCTTCCGTACGTCTCCTCCTCGTGTCCTCGCCGCCCGTCGTTCCCCCGCAGGAAGAGGCCGTCGGTGGTGGAGGGAAGCTGGTTCGACTGAGACGCTGCTGTTTTTAAAAAAAATCAGACAAATCTGTTGAATCTGATCCACTAAGACGAGTCGTCGTCACTTCACCTGCAGGAGGTTTTTCTGATCCCAGGTCAGAGGATTAACGTCTGCAGCCATGTCACCGTTCCTGCGCATCGGTTTCTCCAACTTCGAGATGGATCCCGGTCTGGCGTATCACGAGGAGGTGCTGAACCCGTACTGTGCCGTGTACATGAAGGAGGCCGTGGACACAGGTTGGTCCGTTTCACTTTAGTTTGTCAGAAAACGTGAAAATGTTCATCATTTCAACTGAAACTAAGACGTCGTCTCAAACATTTGAAGATTCTAAAGAACAACAAGAGAAACCGGACGTTGTCGATCGATCGACTTCATAACGATCAATTCTTCATCACTGATCGATGACGTCACGACGTCTCAGAGTCGTTGTGAATCTGATAATCGATCAGATATGTATGTGATTTGACCACAGGAAGATATTGATCAGACATCTGTGGTGATCGTTGCTTCGTTTGGTTTTATCACAGTTTGTAAGTGAATCAGTTTCAACAGAAAATTAATTAAAATAATAAAAAGAGATGTTTAAAGACGCCATCTTGGTTTCATATTTCTGAATAAGAAACTAAGGTTAAAGTGTTTGTTTCTTTTACAACTTTACAAGAACAGTTCAGTGTTTCATTCAGAACTGTCATCGATCCGTACAGATCTGATCATTGTTGATCAGTTATTGATCCGTGCCATCAGAGCAGCGATCACAATAAAAACTGACCCCACAGTGAAACGTTTTCATCCTGTCAGCGTCATCTCCAGTTTGACACAGTCATCCGTCATCAGTGGGCGTTGGGGGTAAATTTAAAAAAGAAGAAGTAGTAAGTTTATTTTGAGATGTTTGTCTGCCAGTAAACCAGTCAGCTGTTTTCAGTTTCATTTTAAAACAGACCGTGACTCTTTGTTTACGATGTGTCCTTCGTTAAAACATTCACAGCTCATTCACGTCCAAAGTGTCACAACTTTGGGGAAAAACCTCTTGGCGTGATAACGGAGCCGCAGCACGAATCTTTGTTGAGCATCTGTTTATCTTTAACCACCGAGTGCAGAGTTTAAGACACAGGCCGTGACAGGAAACAGGATGGTTCTCGTGTTTTTCCTCTTCTGTCAAAAACCACGAGGCTCCGACGACGTTTCTGCTTCACTGACTTGCACTGTGTCGTTTATTTTCATTGTCCTGAGCTTCAAACACGAACCACAGTTACAGACAAATAAACTCTGAAACTTCCAGAGCAATAAAAAGATGAAGACCGTCGGCTTCAGATAAACTGATGATAAAGAAAAGTTTCTGTGAAGAGTTGAAGAGCGTTCAGACTCTTTCAAGTCTTCATGATTCACAGACGCGATCCTCCCGAGACGTTTGTGTTTAGTTTTTAAATGTCAGTTCATTTTAAACTGAACGGAGACGTTCACTGTTTAAAACTCAACGTCATCAGAAAAATTTACCAACATGAGCCACATCACGACACCAATCAGACGGAGCCCCGCCGCCTCTGGCTCCGCCCACAAACATGGGACATCAGGTGATGAGAGTGGTTGTCATGACGACAAAAACTCAAACGCTTTCAGCTGAGTTTAATTCTTCACATGCTTATATTTAATACGTTTTCCCTGAAATCATGCAGGTCGCTAACGCTACGCTATGCTAGCACTATGCTAACGCTAACAGTGTTTCTTTTCTGCCTCATTAACAAGAGCTGATGTTAACGATCAAACTGATCAATGATCAATCAAAGTAACATTGATCAGTTTGATCTTATGACAAAAACATCTGGTCGCTGGTTCACAGCAACGTTACTTAGTGGAAGATTAACACACATTTGGTGCTTTACTGGATTTCAGTGTGTGTGTGTGTGTGTGTGTGTGTGTGTGTGTCATGTCGAGCTGCTTTGTTTCTCGTGACCATTTTTAATCCGACTCTTTGGTTTAAATACTTTAAACCAAAGTGTTTGTTTTGTAGCTGGTTCAGAGACGTGTTGGACGCTGCGACACGTGTTGTTGACGTGTCGACGAGGCTCAGAGAAGCTCAAACTACAGGATCTTTGAACTAAACAGAAAAAAAACGTGTAGCTGCTTTGATGTTTTCAGAGAAAAACACAGGAACTGACACAAACTGACTATAAGAAACTTCCTTTAAACAACTGAGATGATGTGAAGAAGTTTGTGTCTGAAACATTTAGACGGTTACGACCCGAAGCCGTGATGTCGGAGGAGAAACAGGAAGTTACTGCAGAGAAATGTTGAATCTGGAGGCTGAACGTTCATCACATGAACTAAAACCAGAGGATTAATCCTCAGGACTGAAAGTGAACATCCGATCCTCTGACAGAAACATTCATCCTGTTTGATTTAAAACCGGTGTCGCTTTTCATTGACGCAACACGAACTGACCGCTGCTTAAGGACACGGCCGCTGAATCAAACATTCAAACTGAAACCTGTGAAAACCTACAGAGTCTGGTCTGTAGGTTCCAGTCTCATTCAGACCCAGGTCTGAGGGTCTGGACCAGAACCAGGTCAAATATAAACATTTGACCAGTTCATCAGTAAGGGACTAGTTTCTGCAGCGGATTGATCCACATGAACTGAATATTCAAGTTGTTGTAACTAAAGAAACTTTGTCCGACAGAAAAGGGTCAAGTGTACAAGCAGAAGAAGCCGACGATGTATCCGCCGTGGAGCTCAACGTTCGACGCTCACATCCACCGTGGACGCATCATGCACGTGATGGTGAAAGACCGAACCGCTGAGCTCAAGTCTGAGGCCACGGTGGCGCTGGACACGCTGGCGACGCGCTGCAAGAAGGAGAACGGCAAACTGGAGATCTGGGTCAGTGTGTGTGAACAGATCAGAATCAGGTTTTTGTTGATGATGATTAATTTCTCTGTGATGAACGTTTAATTAAAATAATTGAAGTATCTGTTCATCTGAGACTAAACTGCAGTGTGAATCGGCTCCGACGTGTTTCCAGAGTAAAAAGTTACTCGACAGCAGCGTAGAGTTAAAGTTGTTGTCGTTTCTCTCGGTGACTCATCGTCTCCAGTTTGAAAAAATGAGAAGTGAAACTGGAACGAACTGTTGATCATTAAAATGAAGCCGTGACGCTTCGTGATGTGAAACCAGAATTAATCGACGAATAATGTCGACGCTAAACTTCCTCGTCTCTGTCATCACTTCATCATCACATCGCAAACTTCCCTTTTATTCCTGTTCTCTGGTGATTTTCTCATGAAGCTTGTTTTTTAACGTTCTGACGTTCGGTGGTTTGTTTCAGCTGGAGCTGAAGCCTCAGGGTCGTCTGCTGATGGAGGCCAGATATTATCTGGAGAAAAGCGGTGAGTCTCTAAAACTGACATCGACTGAGACTCGACGACATTAAGAGACGTTTTAAAGCAGCTGAACAACGAGTCTGAACAACGAGTCTGAACACTTCACTGCTTCAGTCTCACTCAGACCCAGACCCAGACCCACACCTTCATGCTCCATCAGCAGTATCTGCAATCAGCTACAATGACCTTTGACCTCTGACCTTTGACCAAAGACGAAACATGGTTGGTAACATGTTAAACACTGAATCTACGACATGTTTACACGTCCGTGAAGTTTATAGTTTTTATGAGAAACTGTGAATGAAGTTTTGTTTCAACCAATCAGACAAGGGACCTGAGCTCAGCGTGTCATCGATGTGTCATGTTTCAGATGCGGCGGGTCAATCTGAAGGCGACGGCGAGTCGGAGCGGGAGCGAGACGGTCTGTTCGCCCTCCACCAACGCCGCGGCGCCATCAAACAGGCCAAAGTTCACGTAGTCAAATGTCACGAATTCAGCGCCACGTTCTTCCCTCAGCCGACGTTCTGCTCCGTCTGTAAAGAGTTTGTCTGGTAGGTGTCGGAGAGACGCCGCCGCCGCCATGTTTCTTAATCAGCATCAGTCACTGAGTGTGTTTTCTGTGCAGGGGTCTGAACAAACAGGGATACCAGTGCAGACGTGAGTTGCTCTCTAACTTGAACCGGTCTCAGAGTCTCAACTGTTCCACTCATCATCTCTGTCTTTATTCTGTCAGAGTGCAACGCTGCCATCCACAAGAAATGTATCGACAAAGTCATCGCCAAGTGCACCGGGTCGGCCGTGAACAGCAAAGAGACCATGGTGAGTTTATCTCAGCGTGACGGTGATACTAATTATAACATGTCATTTACAGACCACCACGCCCCGTCTCCATCGCTCATCTGCTCACTGTGGCTTCACTCAGAGCGACTGTGAACACTCTGCCCCCTGCTGGTACAGACGGGAAGTGCTCCAGATTAAACTTGAGCCGTTTGTGTTTGTGCAGATTCACAAGGAGCGATTCAAGATCGACATGCCGCACAGGTTCAAGGTCTACAACTACAAGAGCCCCACGTTCTGTGAACACTGCGGCACGTTGCTGTGGGGCCTCGCCAAGCAGGGCCTGAAATGTGAGGGTGAGTTCAACAAACACGTCGTCTTTAGTCACAGCGAAGCACAGATTATAGATCTACACAGAGATTATTATATTATAGATTATAGATCTTAAAATACAGATCATCTCAGAAATATCTGACATGAGACAAATATTTTCAATATAAAACATTGATCTGGGGAAAATCCAGTTTTGTTCCATAATGTGTCTATAACATAAAACTTTTTTTTCACAAATTTCCAACAGAATATTTCTCCACTGGATCCATTTGTTTCCCCAAACAACTTGTCACAGTTTAATATACAAAAATTAAGTATAAACCCTGAGTTTCACTACAAATGTGAAAAAGTGAAAGTGCGGAGTCAGATTTTACATCAATGGTCCAAATTAAAACGTCCAGACTCAAAGACTCAGATCACATGTTGCTGCTCCAACATCCACTAAATAAAAACAGCTTCAGTCCATAAAAACTGCAGATTGTTTCCAACCGTCAGTGACATTGTGATGAACACGATCCGTCCAACAGCTGCAGACGTTTCTATGTTTCTCAGAAACACTGTGAATTGTTGAGACGAAGCAGCTGCTGCAGCAGATGGACGACGAGTCTCAGACTCATCATGTTACAGTCTGATATCGTATGAGACCATCATTCATCTGTGTTGTTATCTTCCTCTGCAGAATGTGGCATGAATGTCCATCACAAATGTCAGAAGAAAGTGGCCAACCTCTGCGGCGTGAACCAGAAGCTGATGGCTGAAGCTCTGGCCGTCATCGAGAGCAAACAGCAGGTCGCAGCTTTAATCCTTTTATTTATCTTCACACTTCGGTCGTGTTGTTTATGTCTCAGCTGAGTTTGAAATAAGTCTTTCTAAACTATATTATCGAAGTTATAAATGATGATAAATATATTATAAAATTGAAACATGAAACGACTTTGTAGTTTAAGTTTGTCAGAAAGGAAACGGTTACATATCCGTTATTTATATATATATATATATATATATATATATATATATACACATATATACATACATACATACATACATACATATACACACACAGTACTGTGTAAAAGTTATAGACTCTTCACATGTTGTGTGGATGAATGAAAGGATGATATCAAAGAGTCCAAACTAGGGCAGGTTCCCCCTCAGTGAACAATAAAGACGGTCTCCAGACACCTAAAGCAGGTTCTGGGCCCCAACTCATATGTCTTGGTCTTGTCAATGTTTGTCACTGCAGCATCTGTTCTGGGTGAGTCAAAGTGAAGTCAGCAGCTGATGTGGAGACTCCTGTCACATCTGGATCTGTCACCAGCTGGTGTCAGACCAGACATGTCTGTCAGTGACCTGATGTGGAGCAGTGACTTTGTTATCAGCTTCTTCCTTGTGGTTGTTGGTCACAGAAGCTCTGCTGGGGCAGCACATCTGAGGGTGACCAGAGTCTGAATCCAGAATCATTAATACATTTGACTAATTACTGTATTTTCTTATTATATTTGTATAAAGAAAGTGAGAGATAAATATGTCTGGTCTGCTGAAACACAACGTGGGCGGTCTATAACTTTTACACAGTACTGTAGATATCTGTTACATATAAAATCAATAACATGTTGATTTTATATTGAATTTGATGTTTGCTCCTGTTGCAGAAATATTTAAACTCTTTCATAAGTTCGTAATTGAAAACTAGTTTATCCTGAATTAATAAAAATACCTGAATCATCTCAACTACAGTTCACGAATCAACCAGTCGGTTTTAAACTCATGTGATTTTAATCTAAACTTGTTTCTGTTAAAACATCGTGTCTGACCTTTGACCTTCAGGCCCGAAGCACCAAAGACTCTGACATCATTGGTCGAGAAGGTCCGGTGGGCGTCGGCCAGCCCGGCGTGGTGCGAGCTCCGTCAGGGTTGGTGATGGGGTCATCGGCCACAGCTCCACCTGCAAACAAAGGTACGAGATATAAACACAAAGTCAAAGCTGCTCCCGTGTCCGGGGACATTTCCTGATACTTGACGAACCGTTGATCTCAGACCCGCAGGGCGTTTCATGGGAGGGACCCACGGACTTCAGCAGGTTGACGGTCACTGAGGCGACGGCGGACGAGGAACCGCTGTACGCCGTCCCCAGGAAAGACCACCAGCCCAAATTCACCCTGGACGACTTCGTCCTGCACAAGATGCTCGGGAAGGGAAGCTTTGGGAAGGTAGACGACCTGACGATGTCATGATGAAATGATCTGAACACAGGAAACTTTTTATCACAACTAAACAGAAACACAATGGACACCAGTCTGTGGTTTATTCTTCCTGCTGGTGTTTTTTTTTCATTTTTAGTCATCTCACTGAGCTGACTGAGGAGGTGGAAACTTAAGGGTCACACTTGTTTGTGTTTCCACAAAAAACCCAGTTTGTTGTGACATCTGTGTTTCTTTAAACTAAAACCACAGTTCATGGAAACAGGTGGGCATCGACAGATGTTTAACTTTGTTCCTCGTGTCTTCAGGTGTTTTTAGCCGAACTCAAACACAAAGGTCAGTTTTTCGCCATCAAGGCTCTGAAGAAGGACGTGGTCCTGATGGATGATGACGTGGAGTGCACCATGGTGGAGAGGAGGGTCCTGTCTCTGGCCTGGGAAAACCCCTTCCTCACACACCTTTACTGCACTTTCCAGACCAAGGTAGTAAACCACCGGCGGCCACGTTGGCAGCCGACTGCACACTCTGACGTCCTTTCTGTGTCCAGGAGAACTTGTTCTTCGTGATGGAGTATCTGAACGGAGGCGACCTTATGTTCCACATCCAGAGCTGCCACAAGTTCGATCTTCCCAGAGCCACGTACGTGTCGCAGCTCGACGCCGCTCGCTGATTTAACTGAACGTCTTAGTTTTGACGTGTCTGTAACCACGGTGACAGATGTTTGTCTCTGCAGCTTCTACGCAGCCGAGATCATCTGTGGGCTTCAGTTCCTTCACACTAAAGGGATCATCTACAGGTAAGACTCCGTAAAAACAGGAAGCGTCATCACGTCAAGCTGCAGACTTCAGTTTCTCCTTCGTCTGCAGAGACCTGAAGCTGGACAACGTGCTGCTCGACTCCGACGGACACATCAAGATCGCAGACTTCGGGATGTGTAAGGAGAACATGCAGGACGACTTGAGGACGTCCACGTTCTGCGGGACGCCCGACTACATCGCCCCCGAGGTGACCACGCCCACACGGACCTCGACGACTGTTGACAACAAACAGACTTCAATCTGAACCCGTTTCAGCTCAGACACAGGAAGTCGCTGCTCCACCTCGTTAATGTTTCACCAGAGTAGACACAGGCACACAAACGATCACATCAGGAGTAGAAACCAAGACAAATAAACGTCTAATAAGACAAATAAAACACCTTCACTTTGATATAATCACCAGGTTTAATATTTCAGTCGCTTTTTCCTTTAAACTCGATGTAACAACACGTCGGTTTGTGTTTGTCAGATCCTCCTCGGTCAGAAGTACAACAGCTCGGTGGACTGGTGGTCTTTCGGCGTGCTGCTGTACGAGATGCTGATTGGTCAGTCTCCGTTCCACGGCCGCGACGAGGAGGAGCTGTTCCAGTCCATACGGACCGACAACCCCATGTACCCACGGTGGCTCGCCAAGGACGCCAGGGACATTTTAGTCAAGGTCAGTCAGTCAGGGTCAGAGGTTACAGGGTCACAAGGTCACAGGGTCACGGGGTCACGGGGTCCTGGTCAGGATGTTTGAGACACTGACTCGCGTTTAGGTTCAGATTTTGATCGCATCTGTTTTTACTCATTTGTCAGAAAAGACTCATTTATATTCAGTTACATTTTGTCCTGGAGAGATTTTACATTTTTTGAAATAACGTTCATGTTTCCTCCAGTAGTTTCACCTTCAGAATCAGAGTTGTTTGATCATTAATCATTAATTTTCTGATGATCAACTCGTTTGTGCAGCTGTTTGTTCGGGAGCCCGAGGAGCGACTGGGAGTGAAGGGGAACATCCGACAGCACGGTTTCTTCAGAAGCACTGACTGGAGGGCGCTGGAGCAGCGGCAGGTGGTGCCGCCCTTCAGGCCGACCTTGGTAAGAGCAGCGTGGTCAGTTAGAGGCTGGATTTAACCTTTGTTTGAACAACGTTAACCGTCAGTCTGTCGCCCCCCACAGGCGTCTCCCAGCGACTGCAGCAACTTCGACAAAGAGTTCATCAACGAGAAGCCGCGACTTTCCTGTGCCGACCGCACACTCATCAACAGTGTTGACCAATCGATGTTCAGGAACTTCTCCTTCGTCAACCCGGGGATGGCTCGCATCGCCATGCGCTGACCACGCCCCCGACCACGCCCAACAACCAACTACCTTCAAAATAAAAGCCACTCAGTCACAACCAGCACTTAACCTGAATAAAACTGCAGGAGATGATGAAGATGACCACTAATAGGAGGGGGGCGTATTTATAAAGTTAATAGTCTGTCTAACTGTTGTAATCTTCTGTAATTCAGATCAAATTTGACCAATCCCTGAACCCAAAGCTCCAGGTCCTTTCAAATTAAAAGCATGTAGCTGTCGCCCTGCTGAATGTGTTGATCGGTAGAAAATGTGCATGTGATGAACTTCTGGTGCCTCATTTTAACTTTATGACGTCGTGTTAGTTGGAACAACCTGAGATCAGATTAACATGCTGTTCCTTTACCTCCACACCAGGTCCATGTTCAACCGTTGTCGTGTAAATAAGTGAGTCGATGTTGACGACCGGGTGATTGTTTCTGTCTCATTGTACCTCAGGTGTTGTCTGGATCAGATCCTGTAGTTTTTAAAGCTCTGACGACAATAAAACATGTTGTGTATTTCATGGCCGTTGTCTGTTGAACACATTTTATAACGTTAGTCATCAGAAACTCTGGAGGAGGACGTGACACAAACAGGAAACAGCTCAGTTTTTCCATTTGTCCTAAAATAGATTCACCAATTAAGGGTTTGTTATTTTTACGTTGGTAGAGTCCAGACTGTGTCTACAGGATTATTTAAGAAAATATGTAAATATGTGTCGTGATTTATTCACCAACGATTAAATGTAATTAATTTGTGTTGATAAACCTGTTAATATTGATTAAACATGAAACAAATAAATATCGACTGAAGCTTTTATTTAAATCTGAATCTAAATTTATTATAATTTATATAAAAAAATCTAAAACTTTAACGTCTTTAAGAAAATTAACAATTTGAAGACGACGAGTCCTGAAGCAGATGAACTATATTAATATTACTTATTATAACATCAAGTATAACTACAACAGTATTACTATCATTAACATAAACTACAACATTAATATTATTATTAATATTAACTATAACAGTAACATTGTGTGACGTCGTCTGTTAATTTAATGGTTTAATTGTATTTTTCATCGTCATGTTATTTAATAGGACGAACAGACACAATCAGTCGAGCTGTTACTTTAAATGTTTGTAACATTAATACTAATTAATTCTAATTTACTGAAACTGATTTATTGTCATTTATTTATTCTTAAGATTATAAATTATTTCAATAAAACTCTCCGTCCACATTGATGACGTCAGACACACAACCAACCCGCCTCAGTGACGAACAAACATTTATATGTTTATAAAACAATGAACAACAACGTCGTCACTGTACTGACGTCACTACCTGCGTCACAGGAGGTTAAAACTCGTTTAAATCTGATAAAGACACATTCACTTCATCATGTTTCAACTGAACCGGTTCATTTCATGACAAACGACAGACGCTGCCGAACCTGCCTGACGATCTTTAAATTTCTACTTTTCTCCACCATCACGGTCGTTTCACGGCTCCTCTCTGCTCATTTATAACGTCACTCACAGATCAACAGTTCATCGATGATTCGGCGCTTTTTATTTTACAAAATATCAATAAATGTAGCGACAGTTTCCGTTTAACCCAAGTTAACCTGACTTCTGCCAACATCAGAGCAGCTAATGAAGCTAAGCTAGCTCCTGCGGCTAACGGCTCGTTTTGCATCATTTACTCGATAAAATCATGTACTTTTCCTTTTGAACTTTAACAGGTTTGTTTCCTTCTCTTCAGCCTTAAAGTTTGTTGTGGAAACTGACGACGCTTACCGTCATTTTGGAGACACTTCTCATCCGTTTAACAAACTCGTAAAAACAAAGATGGCGGCCGGAAGTGATTTGTTGGCCCGGTGCTCACTTTTTTATCTTCCCTCATTTTATTCAGGATTCAGGAAAATACGGAATTTATTTCAAATATTTTTTTCTTAGTAATATATATATATATATATATATATATATATATAAATATATATATATATATATATATATATATATAAATATATATATATATATATATATATATATATATATATATATATATATATATATATATATATATATAAATATATATAGGTTTGTTTGTTTCTTTAGTTTTTATTCTTATTATTTTCTGTTTTTCAGAGTAATGCAGACGACTGAAGTCCTCAGTCGTCTGCGTAGTCGACAAACTAATAATAAAAAGGGGCAATACGCCTCTGTAGGAAAATATTAAAATGTTTTATAATTATTGACAATTATGTTTTAATCCAACAACAACAATTATGTTGTCGTACTATTATTATAATAAAATCAGTTAAAGTTTAATAATGTTACATATTATAAATATATTCAATTATTACTAAATAAAACGTCAAAGATGCTGTTCTCTTTTTATCATGTGAGTTATTCTTTAATCTTTGTGTGTAATGTGACATCGGATCTTATTGATCTTGATTGATGTGTTGATTTCTATTTTAAACAAAATTTAATTATTTTTAATCAGGCGACAGTTTTAACGTTTTGTCCCACACTGAGTATAATCATACGTTTGACCTCTAGAAACTGACTTTTTTTTTTTTTATCTCCACTTGTCTCAACATTAAGTGACATCACACACATGCGTGTGTGGGAAGGATGTCTTGCTCAAGGGCACCTCGGCGGGACCTTGGCAGATGGTTGATTTGAACCTGTGACCTTCCGGACTCAAGTCGCTTCCAGAGTGACCACTGCCCCATTAACCCTTGTCTATCTGAGCTGACGCTGCTACAGTTTCCACTGTTGTTGTTGTTGTTGACGACGACTGAACTGGTCATTTTCCATCTCTGGTATTTATTTAATATTCTATTTATGTTTGTTTACTAAACTGAAAGTTAAAGAAGTAACTCTCAGTGTTTCAACTGTTTCTGCTGGAAATCAACTTTAAATAATGAGCAGGTTTATTTGATATGAACATTGTTTCATTTCATTCACTATGCTGATGTTATTATTTATCTCACACACACATGTTGATGGTTCATTTACATTTATTATGTTTTAATGTGTTTATATTCTAAATACTTGGCATAGAAACATCAGGATGTCGTAAAGTTCATCATCGTGTTAATTCATGTGATCACGTGACTCCTGTTTGGATCATTTCTGTCGTCAGTAAAGAGCTTGTTTGAAAGTCACTTCACTGCTGAAACAGGTCATCACGTCAACTCGTCGGTTCTTTAACGTCTCTGATGTGATTCTGTTTCTGTCTCATCCTTCGTCCTTTCTACTGTGAATAATAATAATAATAATAATAATAATAATAATAAGTGTTACTTTCTGTGCAGGAGGCAACACGGTGTCATTAAACAGTGATTCTTCTTCGTAATAACTGTGATTCCGGTGGCGCCTCCGCATCAGCGCCTCCCGGTGGTGCCGGCGCCGTTACTGCGGTTCAGGTTGCGGCTGATCTGAGGGAAGTGGACAGTCGGCGTCCGGGACGTGGGACCGTACAGACCCAGGTTCCTGGCTGCCGCCGATTTCCTCGGCTGCTTCACACACGGAAACGGAGAGAAGATCTGCTGCTTGGAGGAGGAGGAGGAGGTGGAGGAGAACGATGGGGTCGATGGGGACGGGGTCATGTGACATCTGGATGAGAAGGATGCCGAGGACAGGGTGGGGGTCGAGGGGCAGGGAGTTTTATAAAAGGTGGTGGAGTCTGAGGAGGAGGGCGGTGTTGGGGTGGAGGGAGGAGTCGTAGAGGAGGAGCAAGACAGACCAAGAGAAGACGTCAGCATGGGGGAGGGGGATGGACTTGGAGCAGAGGAGGAGGTGGTGGAGGAGTGAGGAGGAGGTAAAGTGGAGGAGGTGTTTCTCTCTGATGACTCTGACTCTTTGTGTCTGGTTGACGATGGAGGAGGAGGGGGAGGAGGGAGAAACGGGATTGATGGTTGAGTGTCTGCGGTTTGATCCGATTCGTTCAGATCCAGAGAGTCGAGCTGCAGCTCCACCTCTGTGACGGCTGCTACTCCTCCTCCACCTCCTCCTGACTCCTCACAGCCTGTAGCAGGAGACGGAGGAACAGAGTCGCTAATCTGCTCCTCCTGTCCTCTAATCTTCTCTTCCTCCTCCAGTCCCTCTCCTCCTCCCTCCTCCTCCTCCTCCTCCTCCTCCCCCTCCTCCTCCTCCTCCTCCTCCTCCTCATCTTCAAACCCCAGCTGAGCTCGAGCTCGTGCGATGTTTCTGCGGTGAATCCTGACATGAGCTCTCCATGGTGACCCGCTGCTCCCTGGAGACCCCACGTTGTTGGTGGTTGAGGACCGGCACCGGCCCATCGGAGAACTCGGACCACAGGAACCCGACAACATAGATCTGGAGCCACGAGGTTTCCTCCCCAGGAGGAGGTGGTTGATGACGGAGCTTGATGGGTTGAGCTGAGACGCCAGGACACGGGTGGATGGACACTTGTCTGGACGGAGAGAGGAGACACGAGGAGACACGATGAACATCAGAGAAAGAGAAAACTGGTTCAAAACCAGACGTCATTGTAATGATGAGACAGTTACACATCAGCATCAACATTAGTATCAAATATAAATAAAATATAAAAAGTAATAATAATAATAATAGTAATAAAATTTGTAGTTTGATCTTCCAAGGACCTAAAAAAGTTTGTGTGAAATTAAATTGAATTCAGCTTAATCATTAATGAAAAATGAACATTGTTCTGCTGTACCTCCATCTGACACCAGGGGGCGCTGTGGTTTATGATAATAATTATATATTATGATGATATGTTTATTATATTAATGATTATATGTTATAACGACACGGTGACGCAGTCAAGTTAAGTCAGTCAAGTTAATAAAGATGTAAAAACGTCCATGATATAAAATCAAATATAACTAAACTATTTTTATATTAATTAATGTAGAAATAAAACATTATTATACATAAACCTTGTATCACGTCCTTATTACAACTGGACATGATACAAATATAGCTGATTAAATAGCTGTTCTATATATGACACATTTATAAACTCATCTTATTTAATCTTATAAACTATTACAATATTATAGAGCGATCAGTGACACGTGTCTCCACCTTTACAGTGAAACTGTTTCTTCAGTGAAATAAAACCTCCACCGAGGTTTTCCAGAGAGAAGCAGCGACAGTTTCACCACAACACAAACTCATCAATTTGATCAATTATCGCTTTACCACCAACACCCCCGCCGTCTCCTACCACCACCTACAACCTCCTACAACCTCCTACCACCACCTACAACCTCCTACAACCTCCTACCACCACCTACATTTAATTAAACAACCATCATCCATCACCTGAACCCAGACTGATTAATGTTCATCAAACTGATTAAAGATTTGGATCAAACCAGTCTCAGTCCCAGTCCCAGTACCGTCTTCCTGCTGCTCTGTAATGTTGTGTTTGTCCGGCTCCTGAAGAACTCCTGGACGCGTGGTCATGTCATGTCCCGGTCCTATGAGTTACACATCTTCATCATCATCAACATCTTCAACTTCCCGAGGGAACCTCCCAGAGGGATCAATAAAGTTGTCTATTTATCTGTCTTCTTTTAATTTAAAGTCGTGTTTAAACGTCTCAACAAATATCCAGTTAAATGTTGTGAATGGAGTGAAAACAATGATGTTATTATTTACAATAAAATAAAGAATTGTATTGTTTGGCGGTTAATGGTAACATGGTTAACTGTGGGGTTGTCATGGTAACGAGGTGCGGTGGCCACCGACCTGTGCGGATGTAGAGCTGCATCGCCTGCTGCTGCTGCCTCCTCTTGATTCGAGCGTACTGTTTCTTCAGGGCGCAGATGTCTGTGCTCATTCTCTCCATCATCATACTGTTGATGGCAGCTTGATGCTCCGCCCTGGCGCCTCCTGCGCCTCCTCCTGCTCCTCCTCCTGCTCCTCCTCCAGCTCCCACCGCTCCAGGACTCAGCTCTGCGATGTTTCCCTGCTCCTCTCGCTGGTCTGAAGGTAGAAACAGATCACATCCTGTAAACTCTTTAACTGTGGAAGGAAACAAGAAATCTAGAAACATAAAAGATTAATGTTGAGACTTTAATTAAAAACAGGACGTTTGAATGAGACTGAATCTAAAAGTGTCTTTTTGATGTTTAGAGCTTTTCTCTCGTTTCCTTTCTTCCGCTTTAATCAGGAAACTAAGAACCAACAGAAAAAAGCTCTTGATGAAAAGCTGAGTTGATGATTGATTTAATGACCAGATGTTTTTATAAATGAGTCATTGCTTCCTGTTCAGGGGTTAAATCTGACTCTGCCCCCTACTGGCTGTTGCTCACATCACGTTGCTCACATCACATCTTAAATCTTCAGTGTAACTCCAGCGTCAGCATCACAAACCTTTCAGGTGTTTCTGGTATCTCTGCAGCTCGGGGGCCAACAGGCCTCCCAGGGGCCCCAGGCAGCCGAGCGCCGTCACCACCGAGTCCTCGTCGTCCATGTCGGCATCGTCATCGCTCTCCCAGCTGCCGAGACCACCGCTGCCAGGTTGGTGGTTATAAATCAGAGTTTAAAACTTCATTCATGTAGTTAACAGACATAACAGTGAGAACAATAGTATGTTTCTCTGTTCTATAATTTAAAGTAGTTTGAGATAAATGCTGTTATAAATGTTGATTTGGTTCAATAGAAATAAACTTGACTTGACTTGTAACAGTGACTTCCTGTTGCACAGATGAATAAAGATGTTGCTCTGTGCTGCCTCCACTGGAGTGGAGGTGAATTACACGGTGGGTGGAGACCCGAACCTTGCAGTAGCTTTGACGGCGGTGGGGAACGGCGTGATGTTGTAGGTGTATTTCTCTCTGAGTTCGGCCAGTTGAGGGAAAGGAAACACAGCCATGGAGTAAACCTCCTGACAGACACAGACCAGTCAGTCACCTCATCATCTAACAACCAGCAGCTCCCTCATCGTCTCTTACCTGCATGAGCTCGGTAGGATCGATGAGGTTGTGCTCCAACATCTCCTGAGTCAGACACCCCATGGTGCTGTAGAAGTCGTCTGCTGTCTGGCAGTACTCGATCCTCCTAAAGAGATGAAGGTTAGAGGCAGTTTGTTCCTACATCAATCATCTGGGATCTGATCCTATCTGCTCTTACTCTCCCAGTCTCTCCCAGATCGCCAGAGCAACTCTGAACAGAACCTCGGACCCTTCGAAGAAAACCGAGTCCCAGATCTTCAACACGGTGGAGGACGGCAGGCAGGTGGCGAACATGGTGAGGAACCACTGCATGGTGAAGACGTTGGTGAGCGGAGGCTCGTAGCTGCCTGAAACACATGACGACAGGAGGTAGATGACACGATGGACTCACTATGCAGAGTTACACGGTGATGACGTAGCACGTCGTTACCTCCGGCTTCTCTGTTGGCAGCTTTCTGCAGGTGGTGGAGATGCTGCGACAGACGAGGAAGCTTCAGACGCAGCAGGTCTCTGAACACGGCCATGTCCACTGACGAGAAGACACACAGTCAACGAAGATGAAAAAAATACTTTGAATCTTGAGTCACAACACCTGATTAACCCTGACGACAGACACAGGCGATCGTTAATGACTCATCTGACCTGATGTGCTGCACGCGATCAAACATTTTCTACTTACAATCAAATGAAACATAAGAAAATCATGTTTATGTTTTAGAAACTGAAACTGACTTGATGTTTGACAGTTTCCTCTCGAGTTGTTTAATCTCTGAGGAATAAGTCCACAGTTTTTACCTGATAAAGCCCGCAGGTTGTTGGCGAAGTAACTGTCCGGCAGCACTTTGTCGATCAGGTAGATCATCACCTGTGAACGGGAGCAGAATGTCAGCTGCAGCTCAGTCTTGTGATTCATCAGGTTTGTTAATAAACCCTTTGTACTTTGAGGGCGTCGCTCTCGCTGCCCTCGGTGACCTCCAGGATCAGAGCAGCCAGGACGTTGAAGCCTTGGCAGTAACCGACAGCTTTGTTCCAGCGGGCGTAGGCCAGCAGCACCCGCTTCAGCACCACCCGGTCCTGCTCCCCCTCCTGGCCGCAGTAGGAGCTGCAGCCGGTCCGGTGCAGATCCTAGAAATAAAAAACACAGACTGAAAAAACAACTGACGGTTTGACGGAGGCTGGAAACAAACATAGGAGCAGACTTTGTTCTGTCGATAGAAACTGAGACATGAATAAACGTCGTCTGGTCCGAGTTGAATCGTAACATGAGCCGATGCGTACACTGTTCAAACACAACGCCCCCGTTACCTTGACGATCTGGATGCCGAGCGAGTCGTCATCAGGGTTACTGCGCTCGTTGAAGGCGAAACGCAGCGTCTTGTCCCAGTCGATGGAGATGCTGTGAAGGTACTGATCCGCCAGCGTCAACCAAACCTGCTCAGACACAAAAACAACCAGGAAACGTTTCTGACTCGATATTCTCAGGTTTCAGTTCCTTCAGGAAACAACACAAGGCTTTGTTTCACAGAAACTCAGGAGACAAGAATATTATCGTTCATCTCCATCGTCCAGAGAGATGAAGACATTTCTGTATAATGTTTATAAGAATAAAGTGCATCTCTGAGGAAGAAGGAGACACAGATTGACAACAACAACAACAACAAAAGAGTAAACACACAGCTTGTGTTACATTGTCGTTGTTTCCTTTGATCAAACACAACCAATCAACAGCTCCTACTTTCTACATGAGACACATTTCTGTTACACATCAGGTTCACATTGGGGTTTTAAATTAATGTCCTTCCCACAATGCACCGGTGCTCCCCGACTCTACATACCCTCCTCCTCCACTCCTTGGGGATCCCGGTAGGAAGTCTGGCCACGGCCTTCAGGGCGTCGTACCACTGCAGGAAACAGTTTGATTCATGTTGTAATAAATATCAGTGACCTGCTGAGGCTGCAGTTTAACTGTGACCTGTAGGTGGCGACACTGCAGAAACTCACCTGCTGGAAACCGTTCTTCCCCAACGATGGCTCGATGGTGAACTTCAACCTCGTGTCGACGCCTGAAAACAAACATTTGGTTTAAAGTCTCACAGTCTCATTGATGTGTGTGTGTGTGTGTGTGTGGACAACAAGATGCTAAAAACGTTAAACAGCTTCATCAGAATAAACTGAGACACAAAGTAGTTTATGAGCCAGTTTGATGATTCAACTTCTATAATTAATAATTAAACGATTCTGAAAATTAAACTGATCGAGACTGAAACAAACTGAATCAGAATATGATGAAAATAAAACGTCATCACAGGAACATAAAGAGAGAAAGGTCAGAGGAGATTCTAGACCTGGACCAAAGATGTGATGAACAAAACCTTTCATCATCTTGTTTAGTTCAGTTAAACATGTTAAAACAACCTGTCCACGCGTTAAACGTGATAAACATGTTTCTCTCAGTGTTAAACAAACATGGCGGTGTCGCTGTCCACTTCCTCTGGTGCTGAACTCGCGTTTCCGCAAAAAACCGTTTACACGTTAACCGAGTTTAAAGAAAAAAAACAACATTAAATTCAACATCAGAACCGAGTCCGAGCCAAAATCAGACACGAGGACACCGGAGACACGAGAACACCGGAGACACGAGGACGCCGGAGACACGAGGACGCCGGAGACGAAGCGGAAATGAAGCTGATGTTCCGGCTCCGTCTCCGAGGAGCCGCTGAACTTAGACTATAACGGACCCGGTACCGACTCATGTCCGGTTCAAACAGAATAAAGACAAAGTTAATTTGACCTGAAGGATCCGGAGCCGCTGCCTGCGCCATCACCGACCAGTTAGTTTCCTCTGAGAGGATTAACACGGACCCCGTGTTAGGACTGATCCTGGATCAGTCTGTTACAGAGTCAGCGCCGCTGTAACCTGCTAGACGTGGAGGAGACTGATCTTGGATCAGCCCTGACGGCTGCTCATACACCGGGTCCATCTACTTTATCATTAATCTATTATTCATTAATTATTATAATCTCATGTGTAACATTAAATGCAGACATTAGTCGGTGCCCGCGGGGTTGGCTATCACCTGGCTCTAACGTGCACAGCAGCCGGGGCGCGCTCCTGGAGATCCCGTTCCGTTTCCTCAGGACGTTACTGATGATGTTACCGACTCCTCCCGCCGTCTGCGGCCGCTGCCTGAAGCCCGGCCTCGGCCTCCTGCCGCCGGGGAGCCGCTCCTGTCTCATGGCGGGTGACAGTCGCTTCAGTCCGCGGCTGATGGAGGAAGAGCCGCTCGGTCTGCTCCACGGTTTAACGGTGATCGGTTAACGGAGCATCCGGTGAAAGAAACGCCGAGTTGAGACACAAACATCCCCAGGATCAATAAAAAAATCGGACATTTAACGACAGATGGAGATCACAGCACTCTTCGTCTTCATCTTCATCCTCAGCGTCACCGGAGGATGCGGCAGGATGGAAGGGCACGTGGGGAGGAGAGAGGATGAGGTCATGGAGGAGGAGGAGCTGGTCTTAGATCAGATCTGTAACATTAAACCTTCAGTTTCTGCAGCGTCATGAAGCAAACAGCTGAAAAAAAAATCAGACACAAACTGATCTTTAGCAGCTACAGTTTGTTAGAGATGTAACAAACTCTGAATACTTATATTACAAAAAACTGCAACCAGACCCAGATCCAACTGGACTGTCCTAGTTTGCAGAAGACGTTTCGTGTGATGCTGATGCTCTGTGATCGACACCAGAAACGTTCAGGTGCGTTAACTAGTCACTGGTGAGTTCAGCTCGTTAACTGTGACTAATGTCACTGAGAAGCTCTTGTTTCTTCTAAACAACAGTCGTTAAAGTCTCCTGAGGTTCAGTGTTCACACTTGTTCCATCTGAGACACACGACTTGTTTAGTCTATGAAAAGATGAAAGGACAAAGTTATATGAGGAGGACAGATGGAGTCAGTGTCCTCCTCCTGTTCACTGATCAGACCAGCTCACTGCAGAAACACCATCGCAAAGTTTGCTGATGATATGACAGCGGTGGGGCTGATCTCAGGAGGAGATGAGTTGGGCTACAGGGACGAGGTCCAGCAGCCCAGCAACCCAGCTCTGAACCCAGCTCTGCAGATCCGTCTCCCCTCTCCATCAATGGCGACTCAGAGAAGGTGTGGACTCAGCAATGGCTGCATTTTCTGAACGCGCTCAAGAAGAACAACATCGACCAGAGGCTGCTGATAACCTTCTACCGATCCTCCATAGAGAGCATCTTAACCCACTGCACCGAGGCAGACGGCAGAGGCTCCAGAGAGGGGTCAAGACAACGCAGAAGATCGTGGCTGCCTCCTCCCTCCCTCAACATTGACATTAACACATCTCGCTGCCTCAGCAGCGTGAAGAACATCATCAGACACCACTCAACCCACCCACCACCTCTGACCTGCTGCCCTCTGGCAGGCGCTAAAGGTCCATCAGAACCAGGACAAACAGACTCAGGGACAACTTCTTCCCACAAGCCATCACCACCCTGCATGCACACATGCACTGCCTCCCCCCCTTTTTATTCAGATTTATATTGTGTTTACATTAGAACCAAACAGCACCTTGATGTAGCCCTTGTTATTTCATTGTACTGCAGCATGTCTCCATGTCGCACGACGACAATAAAAACTGTCTATTCAGCTCTGTATTGTAGAATCTGATGATCTAACTTGTTTCTCATGTTGATGCGACTCAAAGACCAGGAACCAGATGTTTTCATTACAGATTCATCATCAGTTCTGTGATTGTGTTGATGTTTGTTGTTTTTCAGGAGATCAGATCCTGAATCAGTGAGGGGGCGGAGTCACAGAGCAGTGCTTTTATTCTAACCAATCACAGCCTGACGTCTATATGACATCATAACAAAGATCAGCAAAGATGGAGGCTGCTCTGTGAAATGGAACATTTTCCCAAAACACATTTTTAACTCGACTGGTGGTCTAATATTTCAGTTAAAGTGCAATTATAAGATTGAAAAATTACCAGTGAAATTAGCCAATTTTCACAAACAAGTGCTGTTGACATGAAAAATGGTGTACAAACATCTGGAATAACAAGAATATTCAGTATAAAAATAAATCATTGAACTATAAAAATGGGTTGAAAATGATATTGTTTTAGTTGAACAACTTATGAGGCTGAGGGGCAGACTAAGGTATGGTGAATTCCTTGATGAATTCAGGTTGCCAGTTACTCCAGAAGAATATGCGGTGGTTTTTGAGGCCATACCGAGGCGTGTGCTGCAGCTGATTAGAGGATCTACTGTCTCTACGACAGACTGGATAAGTAACGTGTTGTTCCTTGGAGATAATGATATTATTAACAATAAATGCTCCAATAAGTTCATCAGGAGCCTCATACTAACTGTAACTGTGCCCTCAGCAGAATAATTTTGGTCATCAATGTATGGGGATGTTGAATGGATGAAAAATTTGTCTAAGTGGGGATTGAATTTTGTTTGAATAATAAAATCAAAGAGGTTACATTTAAAATATTGTATAAAATATATCTAGTAAATAAAAACTCTAGAGAGATTTAACCTGGATATTGAATATTCTTGTGTTTTCTGTCGATCTGAGGAAGAAACAATTTGTCATCTGTTTAATTGCTGTATACACACTAGAATATTAAGGAGGGATGTACAAAACTATATTAATAGAAAAACTGGACAAGTAATCCACCTAAAACAAAGAAATTTTATTTGTTTTGAAGAGAAACAGAAAGAAAAAGACTTTGTATTTTTCGTACAACTAATTCTTTTTCTAGGTAAATTTGACATACACAAGAAGAAACAGGCCGACTCCAAACCCAGCTCTGAACACTTTCTACATGAACTGAAACTACACAGCACTATTATTACTGGTCTTAAGGGCACGAAGGCTCAGTTGGACAAATATTATTAAGACTGATGGATGCTCCTTAATTTGTGTCGTTGATGTTCTCTTATGGTTTCTTCTGTTTTTCTTTTCTTTTTTTTTTTTTTGTTTGTGCCCATTTCGCTTCTTTGATGGTTGTTTGTTTTTTGTCTATTTTTTTTTCCTTTCGTATCCCTGAATGCAAAAGTGGGAATCTTGTAAAGTGTATATTAAAAAAAAAAAAAAAAAAAAAGGCTGCTCTGTAAATCGTCATCAGAAACAAACCTCGTAGACACACACACACACACACACACACACACACACACACACACACAGCTGATGATGTCGTCACCATCAGCTCCACCTGCTGTTTCTCTGATGTATTACAGTTTTATTGCTGCTGTGTCTGTATCTGACTTTTGACCATGAAGCTGTGTAATAACCTCATGATGATGTTATTTTATTTTCGACCCTACCTCCACTTGAGCCGTCATGCTGCATGTTGAGAAAAATAGATAAATAACACAAGTTCAAGTGTTTTAGTTCAAACAGATCAAAGTTATTTCCTGTAAAAAAGACACAACATTTGATCCACAAACAGTCTGAATATTTGTAGTTTAAAGAAAATGAACCACAGTTTGTCAGTTCATCATGTTTATCACTTGTGATAACGTGACGTGTTCACGCTGCTGCAGGTTTGTAGTTTGATTCTCCTGAAAATCACACGACACAATAACAATCTGAATAATAATAATAATAATTAAAAACACCAGATTTCAGAGACGTCACATGATTAGATGAAACTGACATTTTGTTATTTTTCATTTATGAAAATGAATGTGACGTTTCACTGTCAATGCAACCAAATGTTTCTCACTCTAACATGTTAACGTGTGTTAACGTGCGTCTTACGTCGTTTCTGGGACACCGCCTGCAGACACGCCGTGATGATGTCGTAGTTCTTCTGCAGCTTGTGACACAGTCGGTCTCGTCTTCTGAGCTGACGGATCAGTTTGGCCGATTGAAGTCCTGAGCGATACTTCACCTCTTGGATGATCGAACGCAGCTCCTCAGGGGCTGATGGGAAAAAAAACACAAGTTTAACTGTTTGATTGTGTCGAAGAAACTTTACATCTAAAGTTAAAAGTGTCTGAGAACAATTGAAAACAATGAAAGATGCAGAGAAACACATTTTATATAAATGATGAAGGTCAGATAATTTTTTATGTTTTAGTTAAAAGTCACCGACATCACAGTTCAACAAACATCTGATGTCAATTATTGATCAGATCCTCATCAACTGTTTCCAGTTAGAAACAAACACGACGTCACAGTTTACAGCAAAGATGGAAAAAAAAAAAAAAATCAGGGAACAAAAATATCAACAATAAAAAATATGAGGTCTCGTTTGTCTGAAGTAAAAGAACCTGGTACAGAGACGATCGATGATTTAATGATCTTTAATCGAACAGCTCAGTTCACATGTGAACGTCACGAGTCTGAGACTGTTACACAAACAAAGAAGAATCACAGTGAGCCGCCGATCAATAATCATCATCTCAGTGTTTGTGACATCGGCTACATCCTGCACACACAGACACATACGTTTGTTTTCATGCCTTGTGGGGACATTTCATTGATTCCATTCATTTCCTGCCACCCCAGCTCCACCCCACCTCATTGGGAGACTTTTTTCTATTTCTCTTCTTTTATTTTTCTCTTTTTTCCTTTTTCTTTGTGTTTTCTTTTAGTTATCTGTCGAAGCATAAAACAGATACAGGACAACCATTCCTCTCTCCAAATACAATGAAATGAATAAATAAACACTAAAAGCAAAGATATATATATATATATATATATATATAAATAAATGGAAAAAAAGAAAATAAATAATCATCAATAAGCACATGAATAAAAAAAGTCCCTCCTTCCAAACAGACCCAACCCCAACCATATTTCCTGGAGACTTTCCTGGAAACTTTCCCTAGAAATCCACATGTTGGTACCACTTGTCACACACACACACACACACACACACACACACACACACACACACACACACACACACACACACACACACACACACACACACACAAAATGAAATTTAACTTTCACAATAAAACACCGGATGAACAGTTAAATGTAGACGAAGTCGCTACAGGAAGCAGACGGAGAAAAAACATCTTGAAACGTAAAAAGTATATTTCAGATGCGACGTTTTAACGTGTTAATTCATAAAAGCTCGTCTGTTTTTATTAACGAGACATTTAACACCACATAAATCACACTAACTCTACTAATTATTACTAAGTCCTTATTAAATCACAGTTTATATAAAGTTTCATTTAAAGTTCTGCTGAATGATGATGAATAAAATAAAAACCGACACCTTCCTGTGTAAAACATCTGAGGACTTAAAGAACCGACGCTGCTTTAAATAAACTAGTGAACATTACCGACTCAGTTTGATGTTGATGACTGAAGCATCTCTCACCTTTCTGGGCCAGGTAGTTCACCTGCAGCCTCCGGGTGTGTTTCTCCTGCAGCTCCTGGAGGAAACTGGACCCGGAGGTGCTGCGGCCGAGGAAGGCGTCGGAGCCGGACGCCTCAGTGGAGCTGTCCCAGCTGTCCGCGCTCCTCCGGCTGCCTCCGCACGTCTCGTACAGCTCCACCAGCAGACAGTCCACGATGGAGGTCCGGGGAGCCCTCCGTCCGTCCGCCGGGGACTCGGAGTCGCTGTCCCCAGGCGCGTCGGTCGCGGTACCGGGCGAAGCTCCGCGTCCTGCGGGGACCGGGCTCCGTCTCGGAGGTGATGATGTGTCACTCGGTGACTCGGCGGAGCTCCACCGCTGGAAACCGCAGAAATCATCCTGCGGAGACGCGGCGGAGTTCACAAACACGCCGCTCTCGTCCTCGGAGTTTCCTCCGTCACGTATGTCCACGTCCCGGAGCTCGTTCCTGGTCAGTTTCACCTCCATTTCTCCGTCAACAGGTGGTTTGTCTCCGCGGCTCTGGAGCCATTTTTCCGTCAGAGTTGAGGCGTGAAAGTTTCAGGAGAGTTCCTGGACCGACCCACTTCCTGCGCACAGGGAGGAACCGGTCTGACGCCTCCGGTTTCCTGCTCCTGTTCCGGGCTTCCCCGGCTCGCCCCCCCCTCCTCTCAGGAATGGACCAGTCCGTCCTCAGCAACTTCTCAAACAACTTTATTCAGGCCGCGCGACAGGTGTCGGCAGGTGCCTCGAGCGCCGCGAGGACCAATCAGAGAAGAGCCGAAAACCTGTCGACCAATCAGCTTCCACCTGTGACGAGGTGCCACGCGGTGGCAGTTGATGTTTAAATGCAGTTTAAAATGTACAAATATGAACACGATACTTTTAATAGTCACAGAATATCTTTAATCTTTGTTTCAAACATTGTTTTGTTACAGAAACTATCATGTTGAATCATATAAATAAATTAAAAACTATCGTTACTGTTTCACAGAGTAAGAGTTGAAACATAACTGATGATAATTTAATTCATTATTCACTGTTTTTAGTCCACACACAGAACAATGTCGTCATTTATTTAAATTAACAGTTAAAATAAATATTTTCTCCGTTAACTCATATATCAGCGACTAACTGGTCAAGTTTTATTTCTATGTTGTTAATAAGTGAACATTTAACGTTTGCTTCATAAAATCCTTTTTAAACATTTTTTACAGAAAATAATCATGTGTTTTATGACAAAACGTATCAGAATTAAAACTGAAAACTAAAAACGTGAATATAATAATGAAGCCTTGTACTACACAAACAAACAAAACCAGTAAATCGATACATGACATTTATTTACATGTTCGCCGCCTCCGACTTCCGTAGCCGCGCGTCACGTGACCCGGAAGTAGGCTGTTGTTGTTATTAACGGGCCGTTTCCTCCGCAGCTTCTTGTTCGGTAACAACGTTTAACGTCTCGGTTCGGAGCCGCCGACACTTCTCGCTGTTTGATGATTTAACGGTGAACATGACGTCGACTCGTTACCGTCGGACCGTAACGACCTGTCTCCTCATCTGCGTCACCGTGTGGAGCAGCGGCGGATCAACCGGGTCCAACCGGACCCCGAACCGGAAACCGAACATCGTCCTGATCCTCACCGACGACCTGGACGTGGCCATCGGGGGTCTGGTCAGTTTCTTTATCACTTTACTGCGTTTGGTTCATTTGGTTCCGGCTCCTGGTTCAGAGTCTAGACGGTGAGTGAGTCCAGGTTCAGGTCCGGTCCAGGAGTCGTGACCGATGACCTATAGACCCTACAGACCTACAGACCTACAGACCTGCAGACCTACAGACCTACAGACCTGCAGACTTAACCCTTAAACTGAGAAACAAACAGCTTCATGTCTGTTGATGTCTGATGTTGTTTGATGTTTCTGAGTTTTATGTTATTGAACAGTTTGAGACACTGATTCATTCAGATGATGACATGATTTTAAACATGTATGTAAATATAAACATACTAGGGAATATTTGTGTCATCAGCACTAATCTTTTTCTTCCAGAGTCCGTTAAATAAAACCAAGAAGCTCATTGGAGAAGCAGGAATTTCCTTCACCAACGCAGTGAGTTTCATCATCATCACGTCATCGCGTCTCATCAAAAATTCATTTCGACCTAAACAACTCTTTTTTTCCATCGCCAGTTTGTCTCCAGCCCGCTGTGCTGCCCGAGTCGCGCCAGCATCCTGACAGGAAAATACCCTCACAACCACCACGTCATCAACAACACGTTGGAGGGAAACTGCAGCAGCAGAGTTTGGCAGAAGAGTGAGGAGGCGCACACCTTCGCCGCCGTGCTGCAGGCTGACGGATACCAGACCTTCTTCGCTGGAAAATACCTGAACCAGGTGACGACGGGATGAGTTTATACCAACAGTTTGTGTTTTAATCTGACAGAGGAAAATCAGCTAATTACAGAACGAAGCAGATTCACTTCCTGTTTTTTTTTATCAGTTTCCAAAATAACAAATAATAAATAATGTTCAGGAACAAAAAATACAATTCATCATGGTTCATAAACCATGTGTTTCAGTACGGACATGAAGACGCTGGAGGAGTCGAGCACGTTCCTCCAGGTTGGAGTTACTGGGTCGGACTGGTGAGTTCACATTTTTAACCTTTTATTGAGGCGTCGACGCGTCAGGCTGCTTCCTGTGTCTTGTTACAAAACCAACCTGAACCTGTGACTGACTCAGATCCAGATCAGCTTGTTTTTAATCTGATACAATAGAAGGAAGAACGAGGAAAAGTTCATCTCTGTTTTTATAAAACATGTTAGTGAAGCTTCTTCTCAGAGGAACAGTCAACCTGATGAAGACAAACTACATGTATAACGATAAACACTATGTATGACAGTACAACATGTAGCTTCACTAACACTGGACTTAACACATGGTAACAAAATAATAAAATGACTTAAAAATCACGAATGTTACAGTTTCTGCAGTTGATGAACTGACTGAATTCACTGAACAAAAAGCAGAAGCTGTTCTTCATCTGCTCCAGACACTTTAACTGGAACGGATCCTCTGGAAGTTGCTGCTCATTCTCTCTCTCTCTATGTGTATATATATATATATATATATATATATATATATATATACACACACACACACACACACACATAGAGGGAGATATATAACTACACCATAGTGTAGTATATACTACACCATAGTACACTATACTCTACTATATTACACTAATTGTAAAACTCATATTTCATGGTGTTGTGTATAAAACGGTACTGTTAGTATGTGTAGTGTAGTGTAGTATGTGATACTGTTTTATTCTCCAGGAGAAAAACTCTAAATATTACAACTACACACTGTCGGTGAACGGGAAACCTCGGAAACACGGAGCCGACTACAGCAAGGACTATCTGACCGACGTCCTGGTGAGAAACTCTAGTGTCACTTTAATAAAGTCAGTCACTCATTTTGTTAACACCTTGTAATGTTGCCACTAACTTTAACATGTCTGTAGCCAACTCACAGTCCAGATGGTTAATAATAAAATGTCGTCTGTCCTTCAGGCCAACATGTCTCTGGACTTCCTCCAGTATAAATCCAGCTATGAACCCTTCTTCATGATGGTTTCTACGCCGGCGCCTCACTCTCCTTGGACCGCAGCTCCTCAGTACCAGAACAGCTTCAACAGCACCAAAGCTCCCAGAGACCCCAACTTCAATGTCCACGGGAAGGTTGGACCCTGATGTTGATCCCGATCCTGCTGATGATCGTTGTGTTTGAAGTTTTAATATTTCACTGTGTCTCTGCAGGACAAACACTGGTTGATCCGACAGGCAAAAACTCCCATGTCCAACTCATCCATTCAGTTTCTGGACGATGCCTTCAGGAAACGGTGAGTGTTTTTATGTGTGTACATGTGTATATATATATATATATATATATATACACACACACCTTTATTCTGAAAGTCTCAGTGAAGACTCAGCTCCTGGTCTGTTGTTGTTCATCCCAACCTGTAGGTGGCGCACTCTGCTGTCAGTTGACGACCTGGTGGAGAAAATAGTGACGCGTCTGGAGGTCAGAGGTGAACTGGACAACACCTACATCTTCTTCACGTCTGACAACGGCTACCACACCGGTTTGTAAACAACACCAGACACCGAGAACATAATCAATAGAAAATAAAAACACAAGTATTTACACGTTTCGCTGGTCGTCTCAGGACGTTTTGCACATTTATGGAGTAGCTTTATTCTAAATTCAGTCTCAATAATTATTACTTTTGGATTGAAACAAAATAAAACTTAAAATCACTTCCTCATTGTGTTTTTCTCTCAGGTCAGTTTTCTCTTCCTCTGGACAAGAGGCAGCTCTACGAGTTCGACATCAGGGTTCCTCTCATGGTCCGAGGACCAAAGATCAAACCCAACCAGACAAGTCGGGTACGAACAGATCAGATTGATGTTTCTGCACTTTTACACTCAAACCAGACGCTGCATGTAAAAGCACAAAGTCACAGTTTAACTTGATTTGTTGTCGAGTCTGTTAAAGACTGAAAATGTAAAATGTGTTTTTACTGAGAGAAAAGTCAAAGTCAATGAGAATCGGTAGAGAAGCAGCAGCCTGATCCTACAACATCTGAACTAAAGGAAGGTCCAGGACCTGAACCATCACTATCATCGTCATCATGAGGAAAGTTTTCAGTCTAACCTTAAATGTAGAAAGGGTGTCTGCCTCCCGGACCCAAACTGGATCTGGTTCCATCAGAGAGGAGCCTGATAACTGAAGACTCTACCTCCCATTCTGGTCTTAGAGACTCGAGGAACCACAAGTAAACCAGCAGTTAGAGATGAAACCATCAGAAACTTGATCTGTGGTTGTTTTTCTGGCTCTGTCGTCCTTCAGATGTTGGTGGCGAACGTGGACCTCGGTCCGACCATCCTGGACATCGCCGGCTACAACATCAACAAGACACAGATGGACGGCGTGTCCTTCCTGCCCGTCATGGTGAGGTCACTGATGTTGTTACAGTCTGTCAACGTCAGGACGCTGCAGTCACATCGACACTTCATTAATTCAGTTAAAGGTCAATAATCAACAGTTTGTTCCTCAGTTCCTGAATAGAAATGAGCTGAGAAAATAAGCGACTTGTTTGAAATGATTATAAATGAACCTCAGGGTTTTCAGTCGTGGTTTTATCTCTGTATCATCAGTGTATGTGTATAACTGTACCTGTGTCATCAGGAGGGGAAGGTGAACAGCAGCAGCTGGAGAACAGACTTCCTTGTGGAGTACGAAGGCGAAGGCAGCCCCGTGTCGGACCCGGCCTGCCCCCTGCTGGGCCCCGGCGTGTCGGTGCGACAGGACAGAAATTAACCTGCAGAAATCATCCACAGTAAAACAAACAGACTCTGATCATGTTGTTTCTGTTCAGGAGTGTTTCCCCGACTGCGTGTGCGAGGACTCGTACAACAACACGTACGCATGCGTGCGAACCGTCGCCCCGTCCGCCGACCTGCAGTACTGCGAGTTTGACGACAACCAGGTGCAGCAGGAGTCAGAAACGAGTCACTGCGACACCCGCTGGTCACATTCACACCCTGACAGCAGTCTGTGTGTGTGCGCCCCCTGTAGGTGTTTGTGGAGGTCTACAACATGACGGCCGACCCCTTCCAGCTCACCAACATCGCAGGCCGAGTGGGTCAGGACTTCCTGGAGAAGATGAACCACAGACTGATGATGCTGCAGTCCTGTTCCGGGACGTCATGTCGGACGCCCGGCGTCTACGACCCGAGGTCAGAAAGTCAGAGAAATGTGACATTTAAAAAATGTTTACTGCTCAGTCACTGAAACACCGAGCAAGTTGCAAATTAAATGAAGTGAAATAACTAATTGAATCTGGTCCAAATTTAAATAATTGTTTGCACTCGTGATTAAATGATTAAACAAGTATGTTTCTGTTTCTTCCTTAGGTACAAGTTTGATCCTCGACAGATGTTCACCGGCCACACCTGGAGGCTCAGACGAACCAAGTGACAAATCGAAGCTTCTTACTGTTGTTGGTGCCTTTTCCTCCTCCGGAGCTGAGTCAGTGATACGTGATGATACACGACTAATTTAATTTCCTGGTTTGTTTGATAAAGCGACAAATACATGACAAATAATGAAGAAACAAAGATTATTTCCATCAATGAAACAAAATCATCTCATTAAATATAATTAAAGTGTTGCAGAGAAAAAGTCCAGAGATTAAAACTAACATTTTTACTAAATGAATATACATGATTTCTCACATGATGAACATCAGTAACATCTGTATCTGGTTTAAAACAACCCATGTGACGCTGACGACCAATCAGCTGCAGAGGTTTGGTCACGTGACTCCTGTTCAGGCAAACTGTATTAATGTGGATCGGAGCAAGTCATGTGATCCACACCTGAAGAAAACAGCGCCACCTTCAGGAAACTCAACCTGAATCACTGAGCTGCTTCTTTTCATTCAACTTTTCACTAATAATTTCATGTCAGTTACATTTTAATGAGCCAACGGTCGTTTCTGATGAAAACGTGTGTAAATGTTGTGTTTTATTTCAACTGTTCGAACATGTGATTTATTTTCATGGTTAAACTTCAAGGAAACTGATTCTTTTGTTTGAAGTTAAAACATTTCAACATTGAATAGAAACAATGAATCAAATGTTTCTGTTGAACCTTTCTCTGCAGATTCTTCTCGTCCGACCAAAGATTTGATTCAGAAAATCTGTTGAGTTTCTTTTTCACGACTTTATTGTAAAACACTGAAACTTTCTTTTTATTATTTGTGTTAATTTAAATTCTGTTGTATTTTCTGACAGAGAAACAGGCGTTTGTCTCCGTCGTCGTTGATGTTGAACGTTCATGCAGCTCGTTTCTTCTTCTGAATTAAAAAAAAAAAAAAAAAAAAAATCAGAAATAAATAAATAAAAAGATTTTCGCTGCGACGCTTCAGGACTCAACATTAAAACTTTAGCTCCTGTTCACTGATGCACTTTCTGTCACAACCGTTTGGTTGTTTTGGCAACAAGTTTAGTTTGTGATGATGATATTTTTGTGTTTTTGTCCAAATAAATGGTCAAGATGTCAGGACAGACTTTTCTTTATTTCACTTTCTCACTGATTTTTCATCTAATTTAGAAAAATAATTTCATGTTTTATTATTTTGTGTAAAAAAACTAAATAAAACAAATGTTTGATAAGTGGTTAATTTCATTTCAGCGAAAGGAAAAGATTTAAAAACCTAAAAACAAACCTTTTTCTTTAATCTGCAGCGTCGCCTGAGAGGAAAAGATGAATCAAGTTTCAGTAGAAAAACAAAAATCAGAAATTAAACGATTATTTTTGCTATTAATCAGGAAATATTTAAAAAGTTACTCACTGTTTTATAAAAGTCTTCAAATGTCAAACCTCAGATTCAGAAACAGATGAGATGTTCAGATGTCAGGTGAACAAATGTGATGAAGCTACGAATCTTCAGGATGATTTGATGAATGTTTCAACGCGTCAACATCGTTTAGATCTCAGTCGAGTATCTGAGGAACGAGCTGCAGCCAAGAGTCAATGTCTGACTCATCAACAGATGTCGGACCGAGGAGTCACAAGAAAACTCATCATTAAAACTTTAATTTACCATTTATTTATTTGTATTTATTTTAAAATCTAACTTCCTGATTCAGTCTCAAAAACTAAAATTAAAATTCCTGAGACATTCGTTGTTATTTATGTGATGTTTCTTCAATAAACAAATCACAGATCTGAATCCATTTAAGACCAAATGTAGTTTAAAGACAAAGGGAAACATTAATTATTAATAAAAGTAAAAAATGTCTAATAAACCAACGGGTTTAATTGATTAATTGTCTCAAAAGTTTCTGTGATAAAGTGACTTTAATAAACACGTCCTCAGTTCTCAGGAAACTGACCAACGTCCAATAAAAACCTTGAAGAGTAAAATCCAGACGAGATGTAAACGTGTTCGACTCAACCGGTTCGGTTCGGTTCGTCGTCAGTCCCAGACGTCGAGGACAGGCAGGAACGGCAGCTCAGTGTTTCCCAGGTACGTCCGTCCTCGGTGCTGGAAAACGTCGCTGATCGACCACGTCAGGCGTCCATCAGGGTCATGGAGCGAACCGATGAGCTCGCCGTCCAACGCCAGCTCCAAGACCAGAGCGTAGCGAGGGAGCAGGAAGTTGTAGAGGCTCAGAGGGACGACCTGAAAACAGAGAGAGAGAAGGTTAAAACTGTTAAAACCATCTGAGACGTCAGAGACTGGTTACTGCAGTGGATGACATCATCATCATGATCATCATGATCATCCTGGCCGTCACTGACCTTGGCAAGAAAGCGTTTGACGGCTGGATACGGAGCGATGGCGTCCAGGAACGGAGGCAGCAGCGTCCGGAACCGTGGTGTTGTTATGCCAACCAGGAAGGTGCCATGGTCACTAAGGCGGATGTTGTCAGGGTAACCGATCATGTTGTCCATGACGACCTCCTTCATTCCAGCGTTCGGACCTTTCAGCCAAAACCTGAACAGAACGAGTCACCAGGATCAGGACACGACCACGAACACAGAGACACAGTTAGCATCAGTTAGCACAGTCAACTAGTGTCAATGTCGACCAGTGTTAGCATCGACCTGCGTTAGCATCAACCAGAGTTAGCATCAACCAGCGTCAATGTCAACCAGCATTAGCATCAGCCAGCATTAGCATCAGCCAGTGTTAGCATCAACTAGCGTTAGCATCAGCCAGCATTAGCATCAACAAGTGTTAGCATCAGCAAGTGTTAGCATCGACCTGCGTTAGCATCAACCAGAGTTAGCATCAACCAGCGTCAATGTTAACCAGCATTAGCATCAGCCAGCATTAGCATCAGCCAGTGTTAGCATCAACCAGCGTTAGCATCAACTAGCGTTAGCATCAGCCAGCATTAGCATCAGCCAGCATTAGCATCAACCAGTGTTAGCATCAACCAGCGTTAGCATCAACTAGCGTTAGCATCAGCCAGCATTAGCATCAACAAGTGTTAGCATCAGCCAGCATTATCATCAACCAGTGTCAATGTCGACCAGAGTTAGCATCAACCGGCGTTAGCATCAACCTCAGAATGCGTCCGATGCTCGTCTCCGCCACCAAGAGGAAGTCCTCGTCGGGCGACAGGGCAACACCGTTGGGCATGTACAGACAGTCGAGCAGCACCGTCACACTTCCTGTCTGAGGGTCGAAGGCCAAGAGACGACCGAGGCTGTTCAGCTCGATCACCTGCAAAATACAACACGTTAGCTTAGCTTCCTTAGCATAGCTTGTTTTCTTTAAATTCTGGTAGTTTGTTTGAAATCTTAGTTTAGATTAACTTAGCATTGCTTAGCTACTTCCTTGTACATGTTCACATTATTTATCATAATTTGTTCTGGTTTATTAACATTAAACATCACTTCAGTTTATTTTCACATAACTAGTTGAGTTTAGTTGCTCTCAGATCTTTATTTCCTCATCGTAGCTTATTGTTGTTTTAGTTTAGCTGATTTATTTCTTGACTTTTCAGGTGAGTTCATCTTTAGCTGCCTCAAGTCTGTAAAAACATTTCCAACGTTTGTTCACCTCCAGTTTGACGTGTCGTCGTCCCCAACGACTCGACGAGTCGGTGAAATAAATGACGCCGGTTTGAGACGAAACATCGAGACCGTTGAGGAACGAGAAGGGAACGCCGCCCGCACCTGAGGACCAGGAGGTGGTCGTTTAATACACACACAGTAACACACACACAGTAACACACACACAGTAACACACAGTAACACACAGTAACACACAGTAACACACAGTAACACAGTAACACACATTAACACAGTAACACACAGTAACACACAGTAACACACACACAGTAACACACAGTAACACACATTAACACAGTAACACACAGTAACACACAGTAACACACACACAGTAACACACAGTAACACACAGTAACACAGTAACACACAGTAACACACACACAGTAACACACAGTAACACACATTAACACAGTAACACACACACAGTAACACACAGTAACACACAGTAACACAGTAACACACATTAACACACATTAACACACAGTAACACAGTAACACACAGTAACACATTAACACACAGTAACACACATTAACACACATTAACACATTAACACATTAACACAGTAACACACATTAACACACATTAACACATTAACACATTAACACAGTAACACACATTAACACACATTAACACAGTAACACACATTAACACATTAACACAGTAACACACAGTAACACACAGTAACACACATTAACACAGTAACACACATTAACACATTAACACAGTAACACACAGTAACACACATTAACACAGTAACACACATTAACACATTAACACAGTAACACACAGTAACACACACACAGTAACACACAGTAACACATATTAACACAGTAACACACAGTAACACAGTAACACACAGTAACACATTAACACAGTAACACACATTAACACAGTAACACACAGTAACACAGTAACACACAGTAACACACAGTAACACACATTAACACAGTAACACACCCTGAGCGTTGCTAAGCAGCAGCGTCTTCTCTCCGGTCGTCGGGTCCACGCGGTGCAGACCGAGGTACGAGTCAGCGACGATCAGCTGACCGTGACGATCCAACCGGATGCCGTGAGGTCGACCACATGTGGGTTCGTAGTCTGAGCTGCTTCCTGGGAGAAATGACGTCACACAAGTTTCAGCACAGACGCGTCACAAAGTCGAGCGTGTTGGTAGAAACGACGAGGAAACAAACCGCACTGCTCCAGCGTCCGTCCCATCTGGGCCACGAGCGTCAGGACGTCGTCGGGTCCGATCCGCCACAGCTTCCCGTCCACCGTCCCCGTGAACACGTTACCTGGACCGCGCCGCGATCATCACCATGGCAACAGGACACAACATGGATGTTTGAGCAAAGAAGGTCAGAGGTCACACCAGAAAAAACCTAAGGTTAGCTTCTTTAATTTAGCTTAGCCTCTTTAGCTTAGCATAGACTCTTTAGCCTAGCTTCTTCAGCTTAATGTCTTTAACCTATCTTACCCTCTTCAGCTTAGCATAGACTATTTAGCTTAGCATCTTTAGCTTAGCTATGGTTGAGGTTAAGCTAAGGTTCGGTCGAAGTTTAATCTTCGGTTGATGTTGTAGATGTTTTTAAGTTTAAGTTGATTAGTTATTAAAATTCAAGTTAATTTCATTTTCCTCAGCTCATCTTATCTTCTTAGTTTGTAGTTTAGTTATTTAGATTGTGTTTGTTTTTTTCCGAACAATCAATCAATAAGATCAATATGTGATCGGAGCAGGTCGGTTCATGGCTGACGACTACAGGAGGCAACAAGGGACAAAAAAACACGTATGAGGTCAAAGGTCAGAAGTTCAAACTGATGAAACGTGACAGCGGCAGCTTTTGATGATAAACTCAAAATTTACGTGTTTTTGTTTCTGACTTTTTTATTTGATTTGATTTAAAACGTTTATTTGGAGAAAAGATTGAGACTCACCGTCGTCATCGGCAGTGAAGGATTCTGGTCCGTGTAGTTTTCCAGTGAACAGTCGACGGCCGCTCTGCAGCCGAGTGTTGACGGCCAACGGCCCCTCGAGGGCTGGGGGGGGCCCCGGGAGTCTGACGACAAACGACAACGAACAGGAACAAACAAATGTTTCAACAGACGTAAAATGAAGAAACGTGATTTAACTGAAACAAACCAGAAAATAAAAAGATGAGAATCAAACAACAAGAAAATAAGTAAAACAACAAACAAACATGTTGAACTTCATGAACCACGTCAGCTCCTACTCACACATGAGGTTTGGGGTCGATGGGCGACGGCAGCAGATAAACTCCTGCAGCTGCAGCGAACAGAGCGACCGACCACGACCGGAGACTGAACCAGGACCTGAACCAGAACCAGAACCAGAACCAGAACCAGAGTTTATCAGTGGAAACTATCAGAAGGATTTTAGATCAATGTCTGGAACAAACGTGTTGTGGTCTGGAAACTGTAAAAACGGAAGAATCTCTAATGTTAAAACATCAACCAATTAAATAAACAAAGAAAACGTTTTACAGCAATTTACAGCTCTGAGAATAAATTCAGTTTCTCTGAGAATAAATTCAGTTTCTCTGAGAATAAATTCAGTTTCTCTGAGAATAAATTCAGTTTCTCTGAGAATAAATTCATTTTTTGTCAAAGTGTCTTATTCAAAAGCTGTAAAATGTGATTTTATTGAATTTTCTCTTTAAAATGTGGAAAATAAAACTTCAATTTAACCTAATTTATTGTCTGAATAAAAAAAACTACAAAATGAATCAATAAAACTATAACATAAAACTGTAAAAAAAAAAAAAAAAAAAACTAAACTAAAATGAAATAAAACAGAATAAAACTTTAAAGCAAATTAAGTATTTAGGCCTCGAGCATTTTTTTTATTAATAAAACATAATTAAGTTGAATTAAAAATAAAACGCATCTGATCCAGATTCACCAACAGGAAACAGCTACAGACTCATGATTTCTTCAAAATAAAAGCTTCTGTCTGTGAATCATTGATCGAGTTTTAAAAAAGGTTAAAAAAGGTTTTTATTTACAGAAGAAAAACTTAAAATTCAACGAAGTTTCAAACTCACATCGTTTAACGTCGAGCTGCTTTTCCCTCGTCTGAGAAACGGAGACTGTGTGTGTGTGTGTGTGTGTGTGTGTGAGAGAGAGACTGGCGTGTGAATGACGACGCACACCTTCAAAATAAAAGTTTTAAAATCTGAAACATGTTGTAAATTAACTTTAAATTGTTTTAATGTGAATATAATCATTTATTTTCACCAGAAATCTTCATCAAACATTGAAATTCTCTGACTTTCAGCAGTTTGAACTTTCAAAATGTGTTTGTGTCCAGAAGCAGGAAAACAATCGGGGCGCCACAGGCTTTTATTTTGAAGGTATTTCCGGATATCGTCATCCTCTGATGCAGCAGCTTCACATGTTTCATGTGTGAGACCAGAGGAGAAGAGGAGGAGGAGGAGGAGGAGGAGGAGGTGGTGAGGTCAAACTGAGGTCAAACTGAGGCCGAGAGGAGGAGCCCAGACCTGAGTTACACAAGATGTTAGCTTAGCCTAGCTGCTAGCTTAGCCTAGCTGCTAAGTCCTAACTAAGTCCTGGACGATGAATCAAGAGTTAAAGATGAAATTTAAAGATTTATCACATTTAGCCGAACCTTGAACTTTAGTTTTATGATCAAAACATGAAAAATACACAAATGTTTGTTTTAATTTCAGCTTTAATAGTCGTCGGACAAAAGGCCACAAGATTCAAAGAGAAATAATCTGACATTTTCAGAAAAGGCACAAATTAATGATTGAGAGTCAAAAACAAAACGTCAGTGATTCATTATCACAAACAGCTTCATCTGAAACTTTATTTAAATCTGACGACGACGGTCAGTTTGGATTTTACAGCTCAGGTCTGAAAAAAAAAAAACAGATAAAACATAAAAACATGAACGTGACGAATCACAGCGACGACAGTTTCACTGGAAAATTAAATAAAAGGAAATAAAACAAAATGAAATTAAATGAATTAAAGAGTGAACGGCAGCAGAGCTACAAAAAGGTCTTTGGCGTTTTAACAAATCGCAGAACGAAACTGAAAAAAAACATTAGAAATGATCACGTCGGTAAAATAATTATAAAATAGTTATTTCAGTTTTAAATCCACATGTTTAATTTATTTCTTTAGGTTTGTGAAACGTGAATCAAATCAAATCCAAAAATATAAAACATAAAACATGGTTTTGTTCATTTCAGCCAATTCGATCAGTAAGATAAAGTCACTGAAACGTATTGATCAGGAACAAAACTAAATAAATGATTGTCGGTTTTGTCTACAACTTAGTGAGTATCTGAGATAATTAATAATAATTTAATCTGTAATAGTTTAATCTGTAATTCTGTGAACTGGTTTGTGACTCGGTTTAAACTTCAGCTCTTCAACTTCAACACAAATGGACCGGAACCATCAGATAAATGATCAAAGTTTAATGATTAATGTCGATAAAACACGTGTTGATGTCGACCAGCTCAGTAGTGTGAACAATAAGCGTGTTCAAAGACACACGGGACACGTGAACACTTCACAGTCTGCAGCTAAAATCATATGAAGCTTAAAATCACCAAAACAAAACAAAAAACCTGAACTTGTTTAAGAAGTTGAAGACGATGGTGAATTAGATTTAAGACCAAAGTAAAAATGATGGAAATGAAAGACGAGTCTTCCCTGAATTCAAAGTTTAAAGTGCCAAAAAAAAAAATAGGATGAAGTAATTCGACTCATCTGGTCTGACGTGTTCAAACAGCTTAAATGATTGATGATAAACAACAACAGGACTGTTGTATCATCCTGTACGGAGCCAAAAAGAAGCAAAAATCATTTGAATCAAATATTCTGTGTGAGTTTATTCATCCTCTTTTATTTAAACTATTTTTTTTTTTATACAAATATTTTTAAGTTTTTTATTTTGATTCACAGATTAAAGTTAATAAATGGTCGAATGTTTTAAACACAGTTTAAATACAGTTGGATTTCAGTTTCACTGTGAATTAGTTTTTCCATAAAATTATGGAAAGTTAAATATTAAAACACATCCTGACTTTTTGTCCTTTTAAAAGTTCAAACTCAAATGTTTGTGTCGTCTCTTTGTCTCCGTAGATTCAACCCAGTGTTTGTCAACAGAATAAATCGAGGTAAAAAACCTCTTTAAATAAATCTCTAAACTAAATATACGTTCTCCTCCAGTGGAAAGAAGCTTCTGATATAATATTTATTTTGCTCCAGGCAACACCACAAACATATCTTTGGTTATAACAAACTAAATAAAGGAAAACAAAATGTCTGTTCAAGCAGTTGCAGAATTTGTCCACTGGAGGGCGATGTTGTCCACCAGTCTGACTTCAGTACCTGCAACTTTTTATATCAGTTTCAATCAATTATCATTAATTTAAACCTTGTGATTGTCTTTTTCTTTGGTTTCTGTTAAACACTGAACATTGAACACGTGACAAAAAACATTTAAGGCAAATTTTACCTGCATCGTTTATTTACCTGCATCGTTAATTTACCTTCTAGAAGCCGTTCATGATCCCAAACTGAACCAAAGTCTAAACTTTCTAAACCATTTAACCTGACTCAAGTTTATCTTAAATCTTCTTTCTTTGGTTTTGTTCTTTTGTCTGATAAACTCTGAGGTGTCTGCGTTTTAAAACGAGACAATGAGACATTTTTCCTCCATCGTCTGTTTATCAACGTTTCACTGCTGATTCACGGCAACAACGTGGTTGAGATGTTTGCTCTGACGCCTCGACTACGTCCTGTCCTCCAACGTCCTGTCCTCTAACGTCCTGTCCTCTAACGTCCTGTCCTCTAACGTCCTGTCCTCCAACGTCCTGTCCTCCAACGTCCTGTCCTCTAACGTCCTGTCCTCCAACGTCCTGTCCTCTAACGTCCTGTCCTCCAACGTCCTGTCCTCTAACGCCCTGTGTCTCTAACGCCCTGTCCTCCAACGTCCTGTCCTCCAACGCCCTGTCCTCCAACGCCCCTGTCTCAACGTCCTGTCCTCTAACGTCCTGTCCTCTAACGTCCTGTCCTCTAACGCCCTGTCCTCCAACGCCCTGTCCTCCAACGCCCCTGTCCTCCAACGCCCTGTCCTCCAACGCCCTGTGTCCTCCAACGTCCTGTCCTCCAACGCCCTGTCCTCCAACGCCCTGTCCTCTAACGCCCTGTCTCTCAACGTCCCTGTGTCTCAACGCCCTGTCCTCTAACGCCCTGTCCTCTAACGTCCTGTCCTCCAACGTCCTGTCCTCCAACGTCTGTGTCCTCCAACGCCCTGTCCTCCAACGCCCTGTCCTCCAACGCCCTGTCCTCTAACGCCCTGTCCTCCAACGCCCCTGTCCTCCAACGTCCTGTCCTCCAACGTCCTGTCCTCTAACGTCCTGTCCTCTAACGTCCTGTCCTCTAACGTCCTGTCCTCCAACGTCCTGTCCTCCAACGTCCTGTCCTCCAACGTCCTGTCCTCCAACGTCCTGTCCTCTAACGTCCTGTCCTCCAACATCTTCAATCTTCCTCTGAACCTGCTCAACGATCAGTTGACCTCTGACCTCAGAAAGCTCCGAGGTCAAAGGTCACATCCATCAACCTCATCAGTCTGTTCTGTTCACGGTGTCACAACACAAACAACTACTTCATCTTCATCATCTTCAACAACTTTCTGTTTCTAAAGACTTGCTCTTCTTCTGTTTTTATTTCTCTGTCTCTTCCTCTGAACTTTCAGACGTGGAGTCTAAAATGTGCCAATAATATCAATAATAATATACAAAATATTGAGTAAATAAATCTGCAATAAACTTAAATATTGCAAACAAAATAAATATGAAAATATATTAAGATCATTCCTAAAGATATTGTAAATTGTTGTTAAATTTGCCAATTATTGAATAAACTTCACAGCGACTAATGTTCATTAAATAATAACTATAAATGTTACAGCAGGTTACACATGACTCATGAACTAATTGACAAAACATTGTTTAATCTTCTGTTATTTTATCTGAAATGATAAAATAAGAGATGAGAAGATGTTGGGCGCCATCTTTGATGTAATTACCTTCCTGTCACTTCCTGTCGTGTAAATAAAGATGCAGATTCTTTGTGATTTTAAAGTGATAAACTAGTTTCGTCTGTTCGTGTTTTTCCTTTGACTTGAAGAATAAACGATTCTGAAAAATAAGACTTTGTTTCAAAAAGAAAAAACAAAACAATAAAAAACTTCACCCATAAGTTAAGAAAAAAATATGTACAAACCTTTGAAACAAATTAAATAAAGCCAAGTCGACATATGGCCTCGAGTCTTTCACAAAGTGTCAAAGATAAAAGTGAAATCAGATAAACGACGGTGCGAGGAAGAGGAGGACGAAGATTATGGCACATCTGAATCTTTGGTGACGAAACCGAGGTTCAGTTCGTTCGTCTTATTTTCCTTCTCTCTGTCCGTTCACCTCCTCTCCTCCTCCGTCCCTGTAGGGGGCAGCGCTCAGTCTTTACAGGAGGTGTTGGCTCCTGTCAGAAGGAGGTCCGACGTCTCCCAGCGCCTCCTGCAGCCTCTGACGATACGCTTCGTAACGACGACTCACCGCCTCCTTCTGCTCCTGCTCCTCTTTGTCCAGGATCCGCAGGAAGTTACGAAGCTCCGGGATGGAAAAGGCGTCCCACTGTCAACAACAACAAACCTTTATTTACTTGTTTGTTTATTTTTTATTATTGTTTATTTATCTATATTTACTATCCAGATCCAACCTCATGTTGTTTCACCTGAATCCTTCATCTCTTGGTTTGGGTGAAAATGTTTTGAAGGACTTTTATTTTGAAAAGACACTTGATCCTACCATGGATGTAGTTTCTGTTTCAGTCACAAGGAGGAAAAGATAACGGGAGGAGGTGAAGAAGAAGAGGAGGAGGTGTAGAGGGGGAGGTGAAGAAGAAGAGGAGGTGTAGAGGAGGAGGAGGTGAAGAAGAGGAGGAGGTGGAGGAGGAGGTGTAGAGGAGGAGGTGTAGAGGAGGAGGTGAAGAGGAGGAGGAGGAGGAAGAAGAGGAGGAGGTGTAGAGGAGGAGGAGGTGAAGAAGAGGAGGAGGTGAAGAGGAGGAGGAGGAGAAGAAGAGGAGGGAGGAGAAGGGAGAGGAGGAGGAGGAGAGGAGGAGGAGGAGAAGAAGAGGAGGAGGAGAGGAGGAGGAGGAGAGGAGGTGAAGAAGAAGAGGAGGAGGTGTAGAGGAGGAGGAAGAAGAAGAGGAGGAGGTGTAGAGGAGGAGGAGGTGAAGAAGAGGAGGAGGTGAAGAAGAGGA
>CM028923.1:32500-45000 GCA_016801845.1 Polydactylus sextarius | reverse complement strand
ACACGTCTAGTTAACGTGTGGTTAACGACACGTTTATGTTTTATTGTTTGAAACTAAAAATGAATCAAAGCAGAAAATAAACAGAAGAAAATTTCACTGCAACAACATCGTTCAACAGAGTCTGAACTTACAAGGGCACAGAGCTGCTGCTCACACACTGCAGGTCCAGGGTTAGAAAGTACACACACCCTTATATGGAGAGAACACACACACACACACACACACACACACACACACACACACACACACACACACAGACACACACACACACACAGACACACTGAGTTAAAGTGACGAACATGAACCTGCAGATTAAGATGTTTCATCTGATCGATGAATTAGTGACGATGAAGCTTCTGAAACAATGTTTCTTGTTTCATGGATCAGACTGTTACATAAAAACTGTCATGTTTGTGAGATTATGTAACAAACGTTAGTTCATCAGAAAACAAATGAATCGTTTAGATGTTTATTGTTTCTGCTCTGATCTGTTTTACGTGAACAGTGAATTCATTAAAGTAAAACACCTTCATTTACTTTAACTCAGTGTGGTCACATGACTGGTCACATGACGTAAGATTAACATCATCACACACCAGAGTGAGCGTGTGTGTACATGTGTGTGAGCAGGTGAACCTCAGACCTCCGACCTGAGCTCTGACTGAGGTCCAGGTATCAGTCTGATCCTCCAGCTGGTTTTTAATGTTTTTCTCAACGTTTCAGTTGACGTTCATGTAACAAACGTCTGCGTCTCGTTTTCATCGTCAAAGACTCTGAAACATCTGAGACGTTAACGTCACAAAGCTGATTTTCATTTAATCTGTTTTCTAAGCTCTTCAGTTCTGGAAATAGCTTCATCCTGCGACGCGTCAAGTTAAAGGGCAGTTTTAAACAGACTGAATTAGATTTGATCATTTTGTATAAAACAGAGTTGAATTCCTCCTGAGCGGACATTGACCGTCAGTGGCATCAGAAGAAAAACGTTTCAACAAGACGAAGCTGAAACCATCAACAATGTTTTCTGTCTGTGATTCTCCCAGCTCCAGACTTTCATGACTTCATAACTGAAACAGTTTTAAACCATGAGATGAATGTGACAGTAAAGTTTGCTCCCAGTTTCACTGGCGGCTCCACCGGCCAAATCAAAACACAGTCAACGATCTGAGGTCATGAAGGAAGTGAAACAGTTTCAGGACACAGAGAGTTAAAGAAACTGGCAGAGCGACAGCGAATCCAAACAAACAGGAGAAGCAGCAGGATGAGGTCATCGTCCTTTTAAAGAAACACAGCCAGTTGAAGGACCAATGAGGAGGACGAAGACGACGACTCAACACTGGACCCAAACCTGACCCCGACCCCAACTCATCACGTCAAAGACTGTCAAGACCCTCAGAAACAGTCACACACATGTCTGAGTTTCATGACAGATGCTGAGGAAAATGATCTTTAACATCTGAGCGAGTCAAACTGATTCACTGTGACGTGAGACTGACGAGAAAGATTTTAACAGTCGGATCTAAACGCGTTGGTTTTCAAACCAGAGAAATCAAATCTCTTGGAGACGAAGTTAAATTCTCACATTTGTCTCCATCATTTTAAAGAATCTGAATTAAAGTGAGCTTGTTTCATTTGTATGTTATGTTGTGTTGGATCATCGTGTTGCTGAATGTAACAGTTATAAAAAGAGTTAAACAATAAAAGACTTCAAAAGTTTTAATCTGTTTTCAGTGATGAGTAAAACTGTTGCTATGCTGGTTAATTAAAACTTTAACTGTGACAAACGTCCCTTGAGAAGCCAAAGTGTTTAATGTTTTATGTGTTTGTGTGATGATGCACACAGACATAAAGTTGCAGCTTATTTAATATAAAATCTGATTCTCTGCTCTGACTTCAGGAGAGACGATGAAAAAACTTTCCAAATATAAAAACTGACACTGGATTAAACATTTAAAGGACCATTTCATTTTTCATTGTTAAAAAGCAGAACAGACTCTTTGGCTCCAGAGCTGAAAAAAGCAGAAGAGAAAAAGGGAATAAAAAGTGTGACAGAAGGAAACAAAGAGGCTTTGATCTGCTGTTGTTTCACACTCTTATTAAAAATAACCTGAGATGTTTGTTCACACCTGCGGCGTTCCCGTCACGCTCGTCTGCGTGTCCGTCTCTACATACATGACGTCAGCAGACAAACATGCTGCAGCGTGTTGTTGAACGTGGTCATTTCTGACTGAATGTGACTTTTATTTCTGTTCCTGTGTTTACGTTTTGAAACAACTCAAGCGACTGAAACATTAAGGAAGTTATTATTATTATTGCCTCACCGTTCAGAGACTCGTACTTCTGTGACAGTAAAGCAGTTTTATTTAAGCCCGATCCCTGTGATCACTGTCAGTTTTCATCCTTTAAAACATCGAAGGGCATTTTCTAAAATCCATGTGAATCTAAAACATCCAGGTCAACGTCACACACCAGACACTGAGACGATGACGACAGATGAAGAAGTTGGTCTTTGTTAATCATCACATCAATCATCTTTTACTGGAAGTCCCATTTTGATGATGTAAGGTAAATTTTTAATGATTTAAAAAAATCAACATACTTTGACATTAAGTCTGACATTGACAGACTTAACAATCTCTCCTCTGTCCACATGTTACTTCCTGTTGAGACCAGAGGGAAGTGTTGATACGACGCGCCTTTTCCTCAGGTTTCCTGCAGCGTCAGTGTTTATACACTGACGTTAACGCGTTGACATTGTGACGTTAACGCGTTAATACGCTGACGTTAACGTGTCAATACACTGACGTTAACGCGTTAATACACTGACGTTAACGCGTTAATACACTGACGTTAACGTGTTAATACGATGACGTTAATGCCTTAATACGCTGACGTTAACGTGTTGACACACTGACGTTAACGTGTTGACACACTGACGTTAGCGCGTTAATACACTGACATTAACGCGTTGACATTGTGACGTTAACGCGTTAATACGCTGACGTTAACGTGTCAATACACTGACGTTAACGCGTTAATACACTGACGTTAACGTGTTAATACGATGACGTTAATGCCTTAATACGCTGACGTTAACGTGTTGACACACTGACGTTAACGTGTTGACACACTGACGTTAACGCGTTAATACACTGACATTAACGTGTTGACATTGTGACGTTAACGCGTTAATACACTTGACGTTAACGCGTTAATACACTTGACGTTAACGTGTTGACACACTGACGTTAACGTGTTAATACGGTGACGTTCACGCCTTAATACACTGACGTTAACGTGTTGATACGCTGACGTTAACGTGTTAATATGGTGACGTTAACGTGTTAATACGCTGACGTTAACGCCTTAATACACTGACGTTAACGTGTCAATACACTGACGTTAACACGTTAATACACTGACGTTAACGTGTTAATACGGTGACGTTAACGTGTTGACACGCTGACGTTAACGTGTTAATACACTGACGTTAACGCCTTAATACACTGACGTTAACGCGTTAATACACTGACGTTAACGTGTTAATACGGTGACGTTAACGTGTTGACACGCTGACGTTAACGTGTTAATACACTGACGTTAACGCGTTAATACGGTGACGTTCACGTGTTAATACGCTGACGTTAACGCCTTAATACACTGACGTTAACGCGTTAATACGCTGACGTTAACGTGTCAATACACTGATGTTAACGTGTTAATACGGTGACGTTAACGCGTTAATACGCTGACGTTAACGTGTTGACACGGTGACGTTAACGTGTTGACACGGTGATGTTAACGTGTTCACACACATATAAACAATGTTTGTATTCACAGAAACAGATACTCGTCTTTTTGTTTCCAATCGTCTTTGTATTCACATGTCGGTGTGATCTGAGAGCAGAAGAGTATTTGTCATCATTCTTTCATTAAAATTAACTTAATCTTAGTTGTAGTTCATCTTTGAACATTTCATCATTCAATGTCGTTGCCACGTGAGCAGCAGCCAGTTTGACAGCAGCGTCTCATTTTCCTCCTCTTTCCTCTTTTTAATTAAACTTTTGAACATTTCAAGTAATACTGTTCTTTTTTAAAATTGGAACCGATTTTTCCTCATGTTTTTTTGCCTGCTTTATTTTTGACTATAACAACCAGAGAGCCATTGATCCGTATCTCTGATGACACTGAGCTGCTCAGAGATACGACCCAACCAGAAACCCCAGATCCTGGAGGAGATAAGGTGGAGGAGAAGGGGATGCAGAGCAGGAGTAAAGTATCAAAAGAGGAATAGACGGTACAAACAACACCTGTAACTATGGTGAATGTACGATCTGTCCCATCAGATGAAGAATTGACGGCGCTGACCAGCTACAGAGCAGCATCATGTGTCTCACTGAGACCTGTCAGAGGACAGGGAGGTAACGAGACGACCAGAGGATGGTGATGTTTATCAAGGAAAGATGCAGTAACCTGTTTTGGTCGAACTACATCAGAGCAGTTCTCTCAAGTCAAGGTGATAACTCGCTGTCGACCGACGCTACAGCTACTGTGACTCTGTCATGTCCCAGCTGGAAACATCCACCACAAACCTTCCTCCTCATCTCTGGACTAACTATTTTTTTATTCTGTTAACTTGTTTACTTTTTGCACCAGTTTCATGATAAGATAAATGATCAGATAAATTTCCCCTTGAGGGAGAAATAATTGTATTCTATTTCTGACAAATCTGAGGGGAAGTTTTTCCCAAGATACAATGTGACAGAGACGTTTGGAAACTGCAGAAAAGTTCGTCTATGGAAATGTGACAGACGTCGTTGGTTCAGAGACATTGAGACATTAAACCGCGAACATTGTTGAGAAAAATGTCAAACAGACTAAACCTGTCGACCACCAGAGATAAACTGAGACAAACAGACGAGAAACAAACTTTGGTTCAGTAACAATTATGGAAACATTCAGTCTGAAAGAACCACAGAACTAAAGAACCGAAAAGCAGCACATGAAAAATGGCTCCCAAGGAAACATTTCTTCAAAACTAAAGGAATCAAAGCTTCTCTGTTCAGCAGCAAAGCTCATCTGACATCACATACACACACATTTGATTTAAAGCTGCTAAAACACAAACAGTGAAAGTCTCTGCAGAGTTTTTATTGAGTAACAAGAAGAGTTGAGCAACAGACCCAGAGGTGTGTGTGTGTGTGTGTGTGTGTGTGTGTGTGATTATGAAAGAGATTATGAAACTTCATGGTCCAACCTTAGAGGAAGAAGATGACGATGAAGGAGTGTGTGTTGACAAACTTCATCAGATGAAGCTGCTCTGACACATTATATCTAAAGTTTCATTGTTTAAACAAGAAAACACGAAGATGTTTAAAACTACAATGAAATAAAACAATGACTCTTGTTTTATTTATTAGAGGAGACAGAACGGTTGAACGGTCTGATCCTCGTCCTGTCATGTGACAGACTCAGTAAACGTTGGATGGATGTGTAACAACTCAGAAGCTTCATAAAAACACAAAGATATTTTAGGGTTTAAACTCGTGGTTTTCACTAATTTGTCGTCTTTTCAACCAACCTCGTTATGAAACACAAGCTCTTGACTCTGATTGGCTCCTTCACTGTCACATGACTGTAGCTTCAGCAACAGCTGATCTCCTCTGAAGGGAGGAGGTGGAGTCAGAGTGGGGGGCAGCAACATACATGTGACATCACAAACAACCGTTTTTAAATTGACCCATTTTCTAGAAATGTTTCTATAAGAGGAGTTTCTATGAGGAGACGTTCAGAGTTTCTAGAACATTTCCCCTGTTCCTGAACGTGGACGACCGTTGTTCAACAGAGACGAGGTGGAAACGCTTTTTATTCTCTGTCACTTTAAATTAATGTCAGTAACAGTAACTGTCTGTGTCATTTATGTCTTCACAGAAACTTTCCGTCTTCAGGATCCTGAAGCTTCAGTTTGTTACGATGTGTTTGTACATATTTGTTAGTTCAAATCTCTGCAGACGCTCTGGGTCGACTCTGACTCGTCTGGTCACATGACCCTGTCATGGCTGTGTCACTGAACATCCTGTCATGTTTTATGACTGATCAATAAATCAGCAGGTAGATGGTGTAATGATGGTGTAAGTCCTTATGAGGACATGTGTTGTAAAAGCAGGACTCCAACATGTTTTTATTCAGACTAAACTCTACCGCCACATTAATGTCACTGAACCTTCGGTCATAAACAGACTCATAAAGTTTCATAACCAGACGTCTGAACTTGTTCTGAAGCCACAACAAAGACAAAGTGTTGTTCATGGAGAAGCAAACAAACAAACAAACGATAAAAGATTAATGCAGACATGAAGCAACAGACGTCATCAGTCATGTGGCAGACGTGTCGGCCCATCGCCAACACCTGAACATGAATCTGACCTGACGTTTCTAATGTCACAGAGTTTGTTCATATCTGAATGTTTCTTCACCGGACCACTGGAAATAAGTTGTAATGTGTGTGTGTGTGTGTATACACTCTCTCTCTCTCTCTCACACACACAGACACACACACACACACACACACACACATCTGACTTATCAACTTTTTCACACAACAACGTCATCTTTAATCGTCTTAATCGTTTCATCCGATTCTTATCGCAGGAAGTCGTTCGTGTGTCAAGAGATGAAAAGGTCTGAGAGTTCGATTCATTTGTTTCAGCTGCACTGAAACACAAAGAGACAGAGACAGAGACAGGTGTGTCTGTGTGATAAAGGAACAAAAATACCTGTGCTGCTGGAAAACCCCTTTAAAGACACACACACACACCAGGACCAGGTCTAAACCTGATCAGTCAGGTGTTACTGACACTGAGGTTTCACTGTCATGTTAATGGTCTGTGTTGTTATTATGTGTGAACATTGTTTTCTGCCATAAAACAACAGCATGTCGTGTTGTTTCAGTACCAAACATCGTCACTGGGACGTTACATCAACACTCACTTCCTGTAAAAACCTGCGTCTTCATGCGATTCTCACTTTCTCGCAGCGACCACCTCAAACCTGTGGTTTGGAGAAAATGACAAGCTCAGAGATCCCAGCGTCTAAGTGGTCCCAGACGAACATGGAATGTGACGCAGAGCGAGATGATGGCGGCAGAGACCGACCGCCGGACGCCTCATTACTGATAATGTAAACACAGAGACGACGGAAACTTCACCATCTGAAGGAGACGACGACTTTTACACAGAACAATCGAATGTTAAAAGTGAAACAACACGGTTCATTTCACGACCACTAGGGTTCACGTTACAGCTGAGGACGTCACCACCACAAGTCCACATCAAGTCCAGGACACATTATGATCCTATTGATTCAGGATCTGATGTTTTTCCTCAGTCCAGAGAGTTAGACCTGGTGACCTTTGACCTTTGTTCAGAGGTGGGAGGGGCTTCAGAACCACGTGACGTGAGTTAACGAGTCAGCCTCGTCTGAAGCTGCTCGTTAACTTAACGAGCTCTAGACATGTTGAAGTGATCATCTGATAAATGTGGACGTCACGACGCACTGTGATGTCAAGTTTGTCATGTCATTATTGATCAGTGAATTGATTAACAGTTTAGTTTAAGATCTTCACTGCTCAGTTACAACAGGTTTGTTTACTTGACTCGAGTCAAACACACACGCACACACACACACACACACACACACACACACACACAGTCCTGACAAACACCTCATACTCTCCATGACGCAGGAGGCTCCTTTCAAAGGCAGATTTATCTTATTATACAACAGTCAAAGGTGTGTGTGTGTGTGTGTGTGCGCAGTAAAGTGCTCTGCCTGTTTGAAGAGAAAGCGAAGGCCGCACAGTTTAGAACAATTGAAGTTATGTTTCCTTTGGAAAAGCAGAGGAGACGGGTTGATAAAAGGCTTGTTTGACCTGCAGGCGATCAACAGACACTGAGCCGCTTCAGAGTTTCAGTGTTTGTGACTTTAATCTGCAGCTCAATGAGAACGTTTGACTCCTCACATGGACCTTTTCCTCCTGTGTTTCTGGAGGTTTAGCCTTCATGCTAGCGACGAGCTAATCCAGCGATGTTGGCAAATGTGTTTGTCTGTGACGCAACACTGTCATTTAATCTCTATCTGGTTGACGTGGACGCTCAGATGCTGAGTTTTAATCTCTTCAAGCTGATTTATCCTCAGTCTGTGAAGCTATTTAGAGACATACTTGTATGCTATGCTAGGTTAGGCTAGGCTAAGACAGGCTAGGCTAAGACAAGCTAGACTGGGCTAGGCTAAGACAGGCTAGGCTAGGCTAAGATAGGCTAAGCTAAGATAGGCTTGGCTAAGATAGCCTAGGCTAAGGCTAAGTTAAGACAGGCTAGGCTAGGCTAAGACAGACTAGGCTAAGACAAGCTAGGCTAGGCTAAGACAGGCTAGGCTAGGATAAGACAGGCTAGGCTAGGCTAAGACAGGCTAGGCTAAGACAGGCTAGGCTAAGACAAGCTAGGCTAGGATAAGACAGGCTAGGCTAGGATAAGACAGGCTAGGCTAGGCTAAGACAGGCTAGGCTAAGACAGGCTAGGCTAAGACAAGCTAGGCTAGGATAAGACAGGCTAGGCTAGGATAAGACAGGCTAGGCTAGGCTAAGACAGGCTAGGCTAAGCTAAGGCAGGCTAGGCAAGGTGTTGTTATTTTCTCAGTGTATCATGCTGCTGCTGCACTGTAATTTCCCAGCTTGGGATCAATAAAGTACATCTATCTATCATTTATCTATCATCTATCTAAACAACAACAAAACTGTGGTGTGGACGGGACAGGAAACAAGCCAAGAACAGGAAGAGACATACGATAAAAGGAGGAGGATGAAGGAGGAGGATGATGAAGAAGGAGGAAGAGGAGGGGGATGAAGGAGGAGGAGGAGGATGAAAGAGGAGGATGGAGGAGGAGGAGGATGAAGGAGGATGGAGGAGGATGAAAGAGGAGGAGGATGGAGGAGGATGAAGGAGGATGGAGGAGAATGAAGGAGGATGGAGGAGAATAAAGGAGGAGGAGGAGGATGAAGGAGGAGGAGGATGGAGGAGGATGAAGGGGGAGGAGGAGGATGAAAGAGGATGGAGGAGAATGAAGGAGGAGGAGGAGGATGAAAGAGGATGGAGGAGAATGAAGGAGGAGGAGGAGGATGAAAGAGGATGGAGGAGAATGAAGGAGGAGGAGGAGGATGAAGGAGGAGGAGGAGGAGGAGGAGGAGGATGAAGGAGGAGGAGGAGGATGAAGGAGGATGGAGGAGAATGAAGGAGGAGGAGGAGGAGGATGAAGGAGGAGGAGGAGGGAGGAGGATGGAGGAGGAGGAGGAGGAGGAGGAGGAGGATGAAAGAGGATGGAGGAGGATGAAGGAGGAGGAGGAGGAGGAGGAGGAGGAGGAGGAGGATGAAGGAGGAGGAGGAGGATGAAAGAGGAGGAGGATGAAGGAGGATGGAGGAGAATGAAGGAGGATGGAGGAGAATAAAGGAGGAGGAGGAGAATAAAGGAGGAGGAGGAGGATGAAGGAGGAGGAGGATGGAGGAGGATGAAGGGGGAGGAGGAGAATGAAGGAGGAGGAGGAGGATGAAAGAGGATGGAGGAGAATGAAGGAGGATGGAGGAGAATGAAGGAGGAGGAGGAGGATGAAGGAGGAGGAGGAGGAGGATGAAGGAGGAGGAGGAGGATGAAAGAGGAGGAGGATGAAGGAGGATGGAGGAGAATGAAGGAGGATGGAGGAGAATAAAGGAGGAGGAGGAGAGGAGGAGGAGGAGGATGAAGGAGGAGGATGAAGGGGGAGGAGGAGAATGAAGGAGGAGGAGGATGAAAGAGGATGGAGGAGAAAACGGGAGGTCTGAAAAGAAAGTAGAAGGAAATCTTAACGGAGAAAATGTGAGAAAGGTCAGATGTGGATTTACACTAAAAGTAACAGACGCTGGTAAATGAAAACACGTCTATGGTTGAAGCTTCATCATCATCTTCGTCACTGACATGAACTGGTTTTTAAAATAAACTTCTACTGTTCAAAGTTTCATGACGTTTCAGCTCCATTCGTTCAGTGTTTGTATTTTAAAATGAAGCGGTTTCACACAGAGCTGCTGATGAAGGTTTGAACATTTGAGGACGTCGTGTTGGATTCTGATCGATCACCAGATCAATGGATCGATGATCATTAACGATCAGTTTTGTTCAAGCCTAATTCCAGTCAAACTTGACGATGAGATAAAAACAGACTCCGTTTCGGGCGAAGATGTTTTCTGCAGAAGAAGGGACAGTTTTTCCTCCTGTAGTAGAAAATCTATCAAACGATCAATAAAGACGTTTGACTCCACAAAAGAAACGAGATAAAAGATAAAGAAAGTGGTCGAACACGTTGAATCAGTTGTTGTGACGAACATGAAGGACCAATCATGATGCAGCCTCAGGTGAAAACACGAAGCTGCAGTTTCACTTTGTCTCTGTCACATTTTCATTAATTAACTGTTTAATTGTTTTTTTCTATGTAACGCAACAGTCTGTGTGTGTGTGTGTGTTATAATTTCATCACAAAGTAAAGCCCAAAATAAATTCTCCAGTTTAATCAAGAAAAACAACAACAAAGTTGAACTGTTTGTCTGTTTGTTTGTGTCAATATTAAAATTAGATTGTGAACAAACTCAAACGTTGTTTCACCTTCACCTCTGAACGTTTCAACGCTGATACGACGCGTGTGAAGTGACGTTGTTGTTGTTGACGATCAAACGAAGGAAGGAACCCGGACGCCGCCGTCGGTCACATGATCACGCTGTGATGCGATGACGTACTCGACTCGAGCAGAAGGTCACAGGAGCACGAGTGTTTCGGATGTTTTCTAACAAATTATCAGTCGACAGCAGCAGCTTCATCTAATAAACATCACGTTTCCAACTTCAATCGCATTATAACAAATCATCAGGTCAAAAGTTCAAAGAGCGATGGGTTAGGGTTAAACTTAGACCCCAGCATATATAATATAATTATAATTATAAGAACATAATAATATTATATATAGTAATATAGAAATGAATTATATACATTAACTTCACTGTATCTGTTTGTATCAGCTACACTATTGTTTTCAGACACAGCAGTGTGAACAGCTACACACACACACACACACACACACACACACACACACACACACACACACAAACGTTCCCATGAGGAGCTCAGTTAAAGGCTCATGTGTTTCAGAAGAAAAACGTCTTTATTCTGTTACAGTTTGCTGAGTCTGAACAAACAGCTGAGTATGTGTGTGTGTGTGTGTGTGTGTGTGTGTGTGTGTGTGTGTGTGTGTGTGGACCTGAGCACTGACCTCATTTTGAGACTCAGACAAGATTAAACTACAGAGACAGACAGGGACTGGGACTAGAGGGTCAACATGGGTCTTTGTGGTCTAGGTGGTCTAGAAGGTCCACGTGGTCTACATAGTCTAGATGGTCTACATGGTCTGGAAGGTCTACGTGGTCTAGATAGTTTAGGCGGTCTATGTGGTCTAGCTGGTCTTCAGGAGACTGAATGTTGACATAAAATTAACCTCATAATGTCTGAGAGCAGCAGCCAATCAGTCGCTGTATTGGAGTCACGTGGCCGAGGTTTTTAACTAACTGACCTGTTCCTTCTCGTTGTTATTTTCGTTATTTTCAGTTTTTGTTTTCATATATTAATAAAAACCGGTTCTGGTCTTTGGTTCCAACCCAATCCGGATCTGAAACACGACACTTGTTTTCACATGAAACATAAACTTTAACCTTTAAAACTGTCGGAGGATTAAAACCAAAAGTTACCAAGAGCGAGACCAGACCTCGCCCACTATTCCGTCAATTCAAAGATTCATCGTCAAATAAAAGTAAAATCTAACAAAGTTGAACAACAACTTTACAGTTTTATAAACTTCAGGTTTTTGTGGTGAATTCGGCATCAAGGTTTCATCAGATTAAACCTGATTCTGATGTTTAAACAGTGAATAAAGTTCGTTAAAAGTCAAAGTCACAACAGGTGAATCAGTCAAAAAGTCATAATTCAACTGAAGTGTTTTTGTTCCATCGAATAAAAACCGAACAACTAATGTTCAACAACTTGTTGATTTATGTTGAAACGTAAAGAAATTAACGTTTTTAAACTTTCTAGATGATTTTCTTTTAAACTTATGAGTTTAGTGTTAAACACGGCAGTTTATCGGTGTAAACGGACCCGGTCGTCGTTACCTTCCTGTCGCTCTTCCCCGGGACCCGGTGGAACATCGACGTCCTGGCGGTGAAGAAATACTCCTCCTCCTCCTCCAAGCTGCTGTAGCCGCTGCTCATCGTGCTCGTCCACGTCATTGGAGGTTAAAACTCACAGAAAACCCGAACAACGAACCGGTAAACGGCCGCGGGGGCCGGAGCCGCGTCGGTGTCCGCCGCTGCGTCCCAGTGTTTCCTGTTTCACGTCCCGATCCCACGTCCTCTTCTCCCGTTAAACTCGTTCAA
>CM028923.1:0-25000 GCA_016801845.1 Polydactylus sextarius | reverse complement strand
TAGAGTAACAGTCGAGTTGTAATCTACTTTACTGGCTGTGTTTCAATGCTCCACTTGACAAACTGACCTATAACCTTTGTAGGGAAATCTTATTTAAAGTTACAACAACCAGATCTAATATAATAACAAAGAGAAAACTACATTTGAAGTGAAATGTCCACAAACTTCTCTGGGAAAAGACAAAGCAGAGAGAATCTGCCTCTGGCCGTGCTACTAAATGACAGGACACAGGATGCAACAGATTTCTGTCTTTCTTCAACGTCTAGTCTTTACCTCAGTGGATGAACAGAAAGGACCGTATGGACCCTGACATGATCAGAGAAAACTAACACGTCAGAAAACTAGAACCAGAGCTGATGTGACATTTCAAAGTTAGCTGAAGGTTTTACAGAGAAAACCTACAGTTAGCACCAGCACCTGACCCTAACCCTTTAAGTCCTGAGGGGCTCAGACATGTTTCTCAGACGCTGAGAAACATGTTTGAATCTTTAAGTCATTGTTGTTTTAGTCGCAGTAACTGTTGTTCTCTGTCCTTGATCACATCACCAGACGCTGGAATATCTCAAACTTTAAACTGAGGTGGATCTGTAGTCTAACTAAAACCAAAACAAACTACATTTCCCTTGATGTTTTTCACTTTCCCATGTGTGATCGACTGAACCATGATGCAATTTGACTGTGAGATATTTCAGATTTTTCAGTCTGACAATGTTCACAACCCTCGTCCTACATCCCACATCGGTTTCTTTGAATCATTACTTTTTCTTTCCCAAACATTAACAAGATAGTTTTAGTTTCCTCAACTAAAGAAAACCTCAACCACCAAAATGAAAAAGCAGAAAATGCTCATCTGAATTGTTTTGGTGATGAACTTTGTTCCAGTGTGAATGTTAAGGTCTGTGGCTGTTTTCCTGCTGCCGCTCCCAGAGTAACCATCAATTCAGCTGCAGCTGCAGGGTTCGACTGCTAAGCCCTGCATCCGTCCTGTCTGTGATTATGTGATACACCGAGGCTGCGTGTGATCGCCAGGCAACATTCCTCCGCTCTTTGATCACGAGACACTCAGTGTTTTGTCTGTCAGGATAAAATACTGGGCCTCTGAGGGGCGGGTGGGGTGGATGGGGGGTGGGGTGGGGTGGCACCCACACATAAAATGATGTCTATCAGCATCTGGGATCCAAAAATACACTGCAAGTACCTGCACATGCTACAAACCTCCACAGACATTATGTGTGGAAGTAAGTTTGTGGATCAGTTTCATCGTCCCTGAGGCAACGAGGAGCTCAGGTTGGAAATTTAACACCTGCAACTCGGAAACAAAAGCTGTGCTGACGCCCCACAGCGTTAAGCATTACCACGAACTGCTGCTTCTACGTCCTAAAGCTTTTTTCTTAGAGTTCCTTGTTGCATGTGTTTGGTGCTCCAGCCGTAATTAGTTTGAGTGTTACCAGACTACAGTATTTGTTTCAACCTGCAGGAACCTCAATGTTACTTAAACAGGATCTGGTGCATCAAAGCTTTGTTTGGCTGCTGTCGAGCTCTTGTCTTCTGTCTGATCATCCTCATGAAACAAAGTCTGAACACATTACTTTCACCTTTATTTTCTCTTTGCAAAAACAAAACAGTAATGGGAGAAAGCTTTAAAAGCCAAGGTTAAATATATAAATCTGATACTTTTTTTCACTGTTTAACTTTGAATTTTGTGATTTTTATCATAAAAATGACCAATCAACAGATAAATGGCCTGAACCTGCTCTGTGCTTGTTGTTTATATATGTTTCATTTAGCCGACAACATATCTATTATTTATCTAGTATTTTATTCTGTTTCAGTGAGGTCAGTGTGTCTCTGAATGAATGGTGGATGTGTGTTTTCACTGACGTTTTATTCGGCTGCTTATCTGAGGCTGAGATTTTCCGCCTGGACAACAACTGTGCTGCCACACACACACCCACACACACACACACACACTGATATGCATCTGTTTGCTTTGAACCTCCAACAAACTCAGCAGAAAAATGATTCAGCTATTTGCTCAAGTTCAGTTTCCCTCCTGGTGACCTGATACGAGTTGTCTATATGTGAACATTTTATTTGTGAACATGTGAACACTATTTCATTTAGTGATGAAACATGACACGGTCACATTAATATGTTTGCACATGCGGCCACAGGCCTGCAGAGCTGTCAGTAAATCACATTCTTTTGTTTTGCTGTGAAAAGCCTTAAACTACAACTAAAATGACAAATCACTGCCTCATTTGTCTCTGATTGTTAGTTTATTAGTAATACATTTACAAGTTATAACCAAACACGTGGACTGAGGTCACCGTGACCTTTGACCTAATCGGTTCATCCTTTAGTGTAAATTTGTAGAGATTTCCTCCCGTTGGTCCTGAGATTACGTGTGTTGTGTAAGGTCACGGTAACTTTGACCTTTGACCCTCAGAATGAAATCAGTTCCTCTCTGAGTTCCTCTCTCATTTGTGTAAAATCACATCTGCTCGAAAACCAACACCTGTGATGGTGAATAAAAACCGCAGCGATGAAAGTTTCCTGTCACCAGAGACGTGAAGGTGCTCAGCTGGCGTTTGTTGTAACTAAAACCTCAAGTGTGTTAACGATGCCGTCGCTGTGTTTGATGATAAGAACAAGAAGGAAATCAATGGGACTCATCTGATGATGATGGTGGTGATGAGGGGTGGGAATTGATAATATTTTATCGATATCAATGCCATTGTCAATTCTGCCTATCGATGCGATTCCTTAACGATTCTCTCATCAATTCTCATCTATTTTCTTATCGATTCCTGAGTAGTTTGAGTGGCAAAAAAGTAGCTCTACACAGTCTTCTGCACCAAAAACAACTATTTATTTTTTCCCAAAATGATGTCTGATGAATGATATTACATTCAAACACAAGACTGTAATCATAAACATATTCAAGTAAATGAAATAAATAAAAAATAATAAAACAACAGACTGTAAGAGGACAGTAAATGAGCATCAACAATTCTTGGACAGTCAACAATTCTTATGTAATTACAAACTCTCCACAATCTTGGTATCCAAATAAAGTTATTCAATTCTCTTTTGTGTTTTATAGCATATAAAAAATTATATATCAATATATGAACATTGTCTGAGCAAAGATTGATGCTGCTGAAGTGAAACAGAACAAAACTACTGAGGTTTTAGTTAGAAAATATTCAGGCGATTTGTAATGTGGAACAGTTTGTCATCTGTTGTTGATGTGACAATCAGAAGTTGAAATTTCTTAGTTACTGAATAACATAACTTATTTAACTTCATTTATTATATTATCCTATTACTATATTATCATTATTTACTATTATTATCATTATTATTGTATTATTCCATTCACAGTGGATCTTGTGTGTGAACAGTAAATACAGCCACCTATCATGTCTTATTTCATTCATCTGAACAAGTAACATCACTGTGTTTACGTAACTTCAACCAGTCACCAGTTGAAAGTGGGACATGCAAGTGAGGTAGAGTTGGGGCTTCTCCATCCAACATTGCGTTTTCGCTGTGGATTTATGTTTTGAAAACAAGACAACAAAGGTAAGACATGATGCATGATCGTGAAACATAACCTTGGTCGTCTGTTGCTGCTGGTTCAGACAGTTTCTGCTCTCCACAGAGACGTTGTTTGTTTGTTTGCAAAGCGCCGTGTGGAGAGGGGCGATCATGTTTTGAGTTTGTCTTTTTGTGGGGTTTGTTTACTTGCTCTTTACTTGTTTGTTGTTTTAGCTGAGTTTGGTTAGTTGTAGAAATGGTTTATACGAGCTTTTAGGTGAGATTCTGATGTTTATGAGGAAACTAAATGTGCTGATGTTTATGCTGCACAGCTGCCGTCACACGCTGTGAAACTAGATGTGACCCACTTTAGTTATTAAGTTATTATTATTATTATTATTACTTTGCCCCTGGTACCAGGGAGAACAACTTAAGCATATTTCTAGCATTTGAAGTCTTGCATGAAGAAGATGAAATAATGATGAAATACGTGAATGTGTAATTCTTCCTGTTTCCCCACTGTCCTGAGTGACTGAGTCTATTTATACAGAGAAAAATACAAAAGGTCCTGGTCCTGGTCCTAGTTCTGGTCTTTGCCTGGTTCTGGTCCTTGTCCTTGTCCTGATTATCTCCTGTGTCCCAGTCCTGGGGCCTCATGTACAAAAGTTGTGTATGCACAAAAACGTGGCATATGTCCTTTTCCACGTTAAAGTTCAGATGTATCGATGTTGAAATGACTGTGGAAATACACGGTGACTCACGGCAACTTCATGGCTGACGTACGCACGTTTCTACAGCTACCGTTCCTACTTAGAGGCGACGCATTTAAATGGCAAATATTGCACTAAGAATGGTTTTACGAGTTTATGTCAATGCAGAAGGTGGAATCCATTATAAAGTGAAATTAATCAATTGATCTGAAAACTGCAAATAATTAAAACATTACTAGCAAAACTATCTCACTGGGATCCTGGCCAGCGTCCGTCTCCGTGACAGAGAGCACCGTGTCGCGCCTCTGTCTTCAAACAGGGGCAGCTCATCTCAGCCCATCCAGGAAATACTGTGACGAAGTTTTTCTTTTGGTGTTGGACATTATGTCCGACCATTTCTTGTTTAAATCTAGCATGGTGCGGTTTTCTGCCCCCACAGCATTGCCAATCGCCATTGCTGTTATTTGCAGCTTTATGGCAATAAACTCACCTCGCCCCCACCCAGACTGGCCCAGGTGTAATTCTGCTGATATGTATTTAAAATATATTTTTTTCACCTTTAATAGCAGACATTTTCTGTGTGTCACAAAAACAGTTCTCAAAAAATAAATAAATAATAATAATAATAAAAAAAAAAACAAGCGATGTTCATTATAATCATGCAGTCCACCCGTCGGGTACTTGCTCTGAAAAGTTTCATTTTTTGTTCACCGTGTCCATTTTTCTCTTAAAGAAAACGCAGTCCTCTGCCTGTTTATACTAATTAGCATATTATAATCGGCACACTTGAGGGAGGGGACAGGGTGGAGCGTTTCGCTCATGCATGTGCGCTAAATTTCAGGTTGATTGTGATGTACCAAGAGAATGTTGTGTGGGATTGTGCGTACGCCCGGTTTGATACATCTGAATTTTTTTGTGTGTACAGAACTTTCCTGCTTTGAGCGTACGAAGCATTTCAGTAAGAAATCCAGGCAACTGTTTGTACATGAGGCCCCTGGTCCTTGTCCTGGCTCTGGTCTTCGTCCTGGCTCTGGTTCTGGTCCTGATAATCAGTGCTCAGCTGTGATTGGCTGATGACAGATGATGTCATATGTATCCGATGGCAGATTTATGAGGAGCCAAAACAATGAAGAAAGACAGTTTGAGTGAATCAGAATTCGATGGTTTTCTGACACTTGATCATTTGATTTAGCGTTAATATAAAAATGATGACGAGTGAAGCTTTAAAATGGTGTCTGAAGTTTAAAATCTTATGTTTGCTTAAAATTCATTATTAATATTAGAATTATTGTTAATTTGATGTTTAATAATGTGACATTGTTTGGAGGCGATAATGTATCTTAGCTACGATCTGAGTCAACAAAACTAAATTCAACTTTTACATAAACAGGATTGGGCGGCACAGGGGTTAGTGCTGTTGCCTCACAGCAAGAAGGTCTTGGGTTCGATTCCTGGGTCTGATGCAGGGTCTTTCTGTGTGAAGTTTGCATGTTCTCCCCACGTCTGCGTGGGTTTCCTCCCACCACAGGTAAATTGAACATACTAAATTGCCCCTAGGTATGGTTGTTTGTCTATACGTGTTGTTTGTCTACATGTGGTCCTGCCGACCGTCCAGGGTGGACCCTGCCTTCGCCCGTAAGCAGCTGGGATAGGCTCCTGTCCCCACTCCCCCGGTACTGAGAACAGGATAAAGGGGTAGAAGCTGGATGGATAAACAGGTTTGGTTTTTTCCACACATCTTCCTCGTCTCTGCAGTGGCAGGTAAACCTCCCTTCAGTTTGTGTTTTTTCATCATAATAGGTGGCTGATTAGAGGAAAAGGGAAGATAAAGAAGATGAGAGGCTGATGTTTGTTTACAAGAAGAAGAGTCTAAAACCAGATGCTTGATAGTGAAGGGACGAGCTTTGGAGGGAAACCCGGAAATCCAGATCAGGATTCATTTTAAAGCTGCTCTGTTTTTCAACAACATTGTGGTTGTAGGAGTTCAGTGCCTTGCACAAAGGCTCCTCAACCAAGTGGATTTTGTGGTTGCAGTTTGTTCCTGAGCTCAAAAAATCAAACTATTCCTCAAACATGCAGCAAAAAGTTAAATGTTATAAATAGTAAGTAGTAATAAACACCAAGTGATTCAGTGCTGAAAATAATCTGAATCATCTGTTTGAGTGAGTGAGAGTGTGTGTGTGTGTGTGTGTGTGTGTGCGTGTGTGTGTGTGCGTGTGTAGTAAGGTTGTACAGAGGTGAACCCTCTAGAATAACACCGTGTGTGCTTTTTTTTACCCCCAGATGATTTAGTGGCTGCAGTTAAGGGATTTACTGTGACTGTGTGTGTTTGTGTTTGTGTGTTTGTGTTTGTGTGTGTGTGTGTGTGTTTGCGTGTGTGTGTGTTTGTGTGTGAGTGTGTGTGTGTTTGCATGTGTGTGTGTGTGTGTTTGTGTGTGTGTGTGTGTGTGTGTGTGTTTGCGTGTGTGTGTGTGTGTGTGTGTTTGCATGTGTGTGTTTGTGTGTGTGTGTGTTTGCATGTGTGTGTGTGTTTGCGTGTGTGTGTGTGTTTGCATGTGTGTGTGTGTGTGTGTGTGTGTGTGTGTGTGTGTGTGTGTGTGTGTGTGTGTGTGTGTGTTGTGTGTGTGTGTGTGTGTGTGTGTGTGTGTGTGTGTGTGTGTGTGTGTGTGTGTGTGTGTGTGTGTGTGTGTGTGTGTGTGTGTGTGTGTGTGTGTGTGTGTGTGTGTGTGTGTGTGTTTGCGTGCCCCACCCCAGTACTTTTGCTGAATCTCTTCATTTCGATGCCACAACGATGCGCTGGCTTCACATTTGTTTCCTTGAACAGCAGATGTTTATATTTTTTAAAGTGAAACAGAAAAACGTGTTTAAATGTTTCACCAGAGTCAAACAGCAACACCCTCCTATCACTGTCACTAATTTATGACTAAATAATGAAACAACCTCAGGAGTCAGCTTTCTAAGAAGCGAAAATACTTTACTCATATTCACTTTTGTTTAGTTATTGTGTAAATTCATGAGTTATGGTAAAAATCAAATCAGTTTGTTCTTGACTCCCTGATTAAATTTGACACTAAGATGACACTTTGTTATAGCTTTTCATTAATCAATGAGTGACAATAGCTTCACATCTTATTTTGCTGTTGGACACAAACATCAGAAGCTGTGGCGTCTGGACAGCCGAAAGGTCGCACCACGCACCATGTTGGCGTATATCTGACATGCAGCTGTTTTCTGTTTCAAACCCCGACTGTCTCGAACTTTCCTGCGTGTCTTTCCTTAACTCTCCTCCCTGTTTTCTGTCTCTCTACACTGTCTCTACCATTAAAGGCAAAAAAAGGCCCAAAAATAATATCAACAACAACAGCAGAAGCTTTTTACTTGTGAACTTCCCTGGTAATGACACAACAGAGCTCACAACAGAGAGACACAACAGAGTCCAGACCAAAGGTGACATGATGTCCACGGTAAAACCTGTAACTCAGACCTTCCTGGTGGTTTGTCAGACCAGCAGCAGTTAATGAGTAACTACAAAACATCAACATTTCGGCTTTTGTTCTTCCTTCATCCTGATGAGGTAAAACAAGTTTTTGATCCTTTTGCAGCAGTATCTATATTCTTCTTCATCTTTACATTGTTTTTTCTGAAAACATTTTTCTTTGCCGATGACATCAGTGTATTTTTTGAAAAGTAATTAGCAAATTAAAAAATCTGGAAATCATCTATGATTTATAAATAAAGAATAAATAATTAAATTATGCAGCTGACCCATTGGCATAATTTCTAATCATGCTATGCTACAATAACTGGGAATTAAACTGTTGATCTGTCAGAACAGAAGTGTCCTCATAATTAATTTACTTTGAAAATTGCTGAGACCTGCAGATGGTGCAACTTAAATAACAGTTTGGGTCATTAACATTATCAATGTTAACATCAGCCTTTCATGTTGTTACTCCTATTTACTTCTGCTGTTATTCCTGAAAAGTCTGTTTGATCATAAATCAAACGTCCCGCCTTCATTAATGAGTGTCTGTTTGAGACACAGAGAAAACACATGCACATTCCTCCCGTTTATTCTCCGCAGGCTTTGTTTTCTCTCCTTGCTGGTGTTTGTCTTTCCCAGCAGACAGGAAGTGAAACCCTGTCTCTTTTTCTCTCTGTCAATCATTCACGACACAAAGTGAAGAGACAACGAAAGACAAGAGAAAAGAGACAATCCAATGGACAAAGTAAATAAATACCTAAATAAAAGACTTTACTGTTGTTTATTTGAGCCACTCTGCTCTTGGGTTTTTTTGGGTTTTTTTTTGACCAACAAAAGCCCTGTTCGCACTGGATTAGTTTTACCTGGTGACACCTGGTAACTTGTAGATAACCTCCTCTGTGTTTCTTGCGGTGCATTCACACGGAATAATTAACGTCTGTGTTTTACTTGAACTTACTGACATTATGGCCGGATATGACGTCAGAGCTGTGCTCATCGTCACGTGTTGACACCTGCTCTGTCCAACATGCTGAACCGACAGTATTGCCAGGACAACATGCTTTCCAAAACCCTTGTACATCACCGTTTGGGTTAAAATGATCATGTTTAACGTGGTATATAGTACAGAAGGGTATTGCTGCCACACTGAGAATATCTTCTTCACATTATAACATGAAAAAGATATTGTTATAACAAAAAACTATTTAACGTAATTACGTGATACTGAGCCACTTTTTTTTCTCGGTGTGGCAGCAATTTGCTTCCGTAATATAGTCGTCATGGCAACAGTAAATAAAATGTCAAAGCAGCAACGTGACTTGGGAACAGTGGGTAGTTGTCAGGATAACGGCCGTCAGGACGTTTGTATTAAACCATCTTGTTCCTTCCTGCTGCTGCTACACGTCATCAACCTCAGTCTCCTCTGAAGTTTCTCTCTTCTGGTGGATCTGAGCTGTTTCTGTCAACGTGTCTGTACAGACATGAGACCACCTCCAGTCACTGACATGCAGGTTCACACAGGACCAGTTTTATCACAGACGTCTGTGTTTGGTGAAAAATGGTCAGTGATTTGTGGTGAAACTTTTACTTTACAAATCACAGACATGGAGCATTTGCACGGGATTAAAATCACAAACATCCTCCACAATTATTACACATTACCAGATGTCACCAGGTAAAACTGATCCTGTGCAAATAAAGCTTAAACTGTTGTTTCCAGGAAAGGAAAATTTTGAAAATGGTTCATCAAAACTTCAATACTGGAGATGGTGCAGCTCTAAACTTTCAAGAATTTAATAAAAAAAATATAAAACTGGCTGTAAATTTTGAAGTAAAATTAAAATTTGTTCTGTCACATCATGATCTTTTATTTCTTTTCACAGGAAACAACATAAAATATGACATCACTTTTTGTCAGTTACAAGTATAAATGAGTTCATTTCAAAGAGTCACAAGTCAAAACTGGTTGGAAACCAATGCTCCAAAACAAAACAACAATGAAAATTGTTAAAATCTGTCTTTTATTCAAAAACAGGGATAACATTATAGTTTCACAATGACTTGTCATAGTTTAAAAGCTTATTTCTGCAGATAAATGACCATGACCAGAAACAGGACCAGAACCAGAACCAGGACCAGGACTACAAACAGCAACAAAACCAGGATTCAGCAAAACAGCATCCTCAGGGTTCAGGAGAACTCCTGTCATCTCTGTTTCAGGCAGCTGATTGAATCCACCTTTGATTTCATTACAATCTTTGCTTCAGTTCAACAATCTGAGGTTTGTCTCTGTAATGACACTAACAAGGTTTGACGGCCTCAGACTGACGTCAAACTTCAAATTTTATCTGGTGGTCGCAGCTTTTTTTGGCCTGATTACTGAGACAATTAATTTATTGAAAACATCTTCATGAGCAGATTAATTGCCCTAGATCACTTCATACAGAGTACTCACTTCAACAGTACTGCACACGGTGATATAAAAGTGAAAATAAACTGGGGTAAAATGTAACTTTTAATTAAATATATATACATGTGTTTATGTATATATATATATATATATATATATATATATATATATATATATATATATATATATATATAGCCTATAATAAATACATATTTCCTGACTATGTTACTCATGTTACTATGTTACTTCTTTATCTCAGTTTGATCAACAGTTTAAACCTAAAAATTACTAATTTATGTTCATAAAGACAAAGAAAAACCTTCAGCTCTACACGGCTACATGATTAAGTACACTGTGTGTTTGTCAGTTGGCCTTTTTGTGTTAGATTTAATTCATTAATGAAGAGTCTGATACAAAAGGGAGTGAGGTCATCTGTTTGACTACAGCGCCCCCTGATGGTGAAGCGCTATAATAAAGCAATTTAACTATGTAATGACAGTGAATTACAGTGTAGCCGTTATCATAATAAATGTCACTGTTGTTGTTATAATAGATATTGTCGTTATTTTTGTATTATAATAAATGTTTTGGCTCTTTGTTATTATTGTTATTAACCTTGAACCAGATTCAACCAGAAACCTCACGTCTGTTGGTGACGGGTAAAGTTTCGACCACGTATAAAAGCTGAACTACAACTGAGATGTAAACATTATTTGCTCATCAGTGACTGTGACTCAGCGGGTTGAGCAGGTTAACCACTAATCAGGAGGTCAGAGGTCAGTTCCTCCAGTCTGTGTTTCACACAACACAGGAAATAAAGATCACACACACACACACATACACACACACACTACAGCATTGTTACTTACATGAAGCTGTGTGTTGTTATTGAACTGGTCCTGGCTGACGGATGAAGCTGCAGGATGACAGTCCAGCGACACTCTGTGCCGACAAGCAGTGTGACACGCGTATTTACAACCTGCAGAAAAAGGAAAGTGTCCATTTACTGAGTGTGAAGAGATAAAGATAAAGACAGGAAGTGTTTATCTGCAACACATCACGTTCAGGTGGGTGCAGAGATGTGCCACAAGGCTTTAGCATGCGCGAGTTGATATCAAAAGATTATTTGCATATACGTTATAGATGAGTCTACAGGTTGAGGAAACAGGTCAGTTTTTGCAAATAGAAACAAACAGCATGTAAATTCAGACCTGTTACTCCCACCCCACCCCCAGGGGCAAAATACGAACAAAGAAAAATGTCTCCCAACAAGGGCCTGCACGGTTGGACCAAAATCTGTTAAGCTTGTCAGAAAAAATCAAATTAATACAAACTGTTCCCTGAAAATTAAGATTAAATGAATTATAAGATTGTTCTATCCCTCAAATCACCAAAAGTTTCTCACCATCAACAAAACATTTCCATCATTTTATGAATAAGAAGACACCAACAACTCAGGAAGTCGCCTCCTAAAACTTTCACCAACAGTTAAGACTTTCTTGTTCTGACACCACTCGAATACACAATTATTCTTTGATAAGCTACAACATCTAATAATGCTACTTGTGTCTGGTTCATTATTAGGACTAAGTTATGTCAAGATGTTTACAGGATCTGAGAAACAAGGACCTTTGGGCTGGTCCTAACTTTCTGACACAAGTCAGGATTAATCTAAGGGATTATGGGGTTATGTATTTATGTGTTTAAAGTTTGGATTAAATACTTGTGTATGCTTTATGTCAAGAACGTAGTGAAAGAAAGTACAAAACAACCTCCAACTGTCAGTACATTTACACACTCATACACAGTAACTACTTTTTAATAATAAAAAACAACAATACGCTTTTTAAATGTGTATTGTTGTTGTATGTGTATTTTAAATTGATCTCTTAGAAAATTCTTTGCTTTTGCCAACTCATCTCCAAAGAGATTGTTTTAAAAAAAAACAAAACTGTATGGATAAAAAGTTAATTAAAACATTTAACAAATGAAGTAAAAATGAATTCTTACTTTGACATATATACTGATATTATTGCTACACTAATTTTGTCCATGTTTCCCACCGTTAGCTGATCAGCTATCATTTGTAGTGTCAGACTTTAACATGAAGCATCAGTTTCTTAATGTCTCCATCTGGCCACAATCCAGCAGCACCATTAACTACTGAAATAACTCGAGACGAAGAGGAAGAGGAAGCTTCACCGCTCGTTTCCTGTCAACAAACAAAAAAACATTCCCGTACGACAACACACAAAAGAAGCTGACGACACAAAAACTGCGTGTGTGTACATTTGTTCATCCTACATCCTACCTGCCGACTTCTTTCTCAGGTGCTGCCCGACTTTATCCGACAGTTTGCACATGGCTGCTCCCATCTCCCATCTTCATCTCTCACACATTCCCTCACATTACATCACCTCATCTTCTACACTCTCTCGCTCTGTTTCTCTGCAGTGTTCTTCAGTGTCTCTCGGCTGGACTCTGCTCTACGTAACCACCATGCTCCTGTTTTCCTGTCGGACTCCCTCTCTCTCGCTGTGTCTCTGTGTTGTTGTGCTGAGTGGGTGATTTAACAGTCAAATGGAGGCCACAGTGTGATGGACGGACGGGGGAGGGAGGTGAGGGGGAAGGACTGCTGACTCAGTCATCTACAGTCACTCTCTCCTCTCTTTGCCCACTTACGTAGCTTGTTATTATTAGTGTGTGTGTGTGTTTCCTGCCATCTCTCTCCATTCATTCATCCTAACGATCGTCAGTCAATATCGTCCTCTAAGAATGAATCTGGTCCACAGAGGAAGACAGGAAGAGCCTTCATCATCCACCAGTTCACAAACACACAACATGATGCCGCTAAATGATACTGAATGTTTTGAAAGGATGGACCAGGACCAGTGATGTGAAAATGCAAATATGATATGAACGACAGAGTTGAGAACACTGACTGTAAATAAAACGCCCCGAGCACCCCCTGGTGGCTAACTGCAGTAGCGTAACTGTTTGTTCCTGTAACTTAAGGTATCATGCTTATAAAAAGTCAAGATTGACAGATAACTTTAGTTGTGTCTCCGTCCTCAGCTCGTCCTCCATCGGTCGTCTCCGTCCAGGTGGAAACTCGTCTGTCTCAGTTCAAACAATCAGCTTCTTCTCCTGAGATGTGAAGCTACAACGGTTGGATCCTTCACAGCCCAACATATCCCATGATTCATTGCAGCAACAGGTGACGTTAGTGATGTGGACATCCACATGGAACATGGTGGACAGAGAAGACCAATGTCTTAAAGGAGGTAAAAGAAAGAAACCATTAATCTCCACCAACAGAGCTGATCTCTCATCCCTTCACACTTAATACGTCAAGTGTGGTAATAATTCAAGGTTAGCACTTTGAACTCTAGGCCTCACAACCTCCATAGCTACTAGATAAGTACCTATTTTATTTACCCCACACATCACAGCATCAGAATAGCATAAAAGAGACTCCTGGTCCTGTTCAGCTGCTGCAGCTGCTGAGCCTGTGTGTGATGTTTGTTTGCTCACACTTGTATTTCATTGAAGTAATTGTTTACCATTAGTTTAGTGAGTTTGTTTCAATGAGCTTTACTTCTGTTCGTTACTTTGGTTCATTATCTTTTGTGTATTCAACATAAATGATTGAAAACACAAGGAATATGAAAATAATATTCAATGCACAACTCATGGATATACTATAATCCATACTGTCTTATTTGGAATAAGGTCAATAATTCATTACATTGATCTCCATAGAAACACAGTCACTGTTTTAATCATGTTTTAGCTACATATTGTTTTTCTAATGGTAATAACCTGACATCTGCCTAAAGAATTATAACCTGTAATATCATATAATCTTTAAATGTATAAATTACTCTCTATATTTTATGCAACAACAATAAATGTGTTGCGCTCTTATTGTGAAACTCCGTGGTCATCAGGATCTCAGGTCAGAGGTCAGAGAGCTGCAGGCTGGTCAGTTTTAGGTCCTGAGTGTGAAAGGTTTTTTAGGATGAAGTCTCTAATTGGGTTTGTGTGCAGACAATGAGGCTCCAGCTCACAAACATTTACTGTCACTGCTTCAACATTTCAACCCCAAATTCAAAATTCCTGAACTTTATTAGCAGCTGAAGAAGGTTTCTGTATCACGTTAAAGGATAAATTTCTTACATCTTTATCGTGGTAACAGCACATAACTAAAGCCAGTGATGAAGTTAACCAGTAAATAAAATCTGTCTTTCTGATTGAACCTCTGAGTTTCACTCACTGTGACAGTAACCAGAAATGAATCTGATCATAACTAAGCCTGACAGTTGTTTTCTCAATTAATTCCTCATTCTGACAAACTGAAAAACACTAAAGCTGAAAGATGAGAAAGACCAAAAACATTATGGCTGAAGTCCACAGCTCCACTGGACTGAATGCAGATCCACAATTTTAGTTTGCATCATTTCTATTGAGGATTACTTAGATGGGTTTTCTTTTTTGCTGCTGTAAAATAAAAATAAAGATTGATTGAATTGCTGGATGGTGGACAAGTGGCGGATCTAGTGACACTACAACTTTTTACTTTGATACTTTACGAGAAACTGTTTGTATATTATATTTTACTTGGTCAACATCTGACTGCACTATTTAATAAAATGTGTGTGTGTGTGTGTGTGTACTGAATACAGCTGCCATCTGTCGTCTCTTGATTCTTTTCATCTCTTTTGTCCACATGTCTGGACACGAGTTCAAATGATTTGTCGTGTAATTAAAACTGAGCTGGTGAAAATGAAGTGGTGCTATCATGTTACACACACACACACACACACACACACACACACACACACACACGTCTCTGTGGTCTGTCCAGCTCCTCTTGGAGAATCCTGAGGTTCCCAGACCAGAAGAGATTTAACGGTCAACCTTGTTGTCTCCTACCAGGTGGATGGGCCTGTAAAACCTCCAACAGGAGGCTGATCACATGAACCTCAGCTGGCTGCTTTAGACATTAAGGAGCAGCAGCTCTGAGCTCTCACACTTTTTATTGTAATAGTCCGACAGCTGAGGTAAATCCTCCAAACCTTTGACTCATGACGAGTCTCTGATCCACAGACATTTGCTTTAATTGGAGTCAACTTGACAAAGATAATTACAAGGAAACTGTTTTCATGTAGATATGTGACTTTGTTTGACTCATTAAATATTCAGTTTCTAATCTAAATATAACAGCACAGCCAAACTGTAATCACTCAGATAAAATGATGAAAAAAACAGATCTTACAAGGTCAGCAAATTAAGAGATGATAGAAAAATAATGTGGTTTTGTCTATTCTGATGTAAACCACTAATTAGTGATAATTAATGAATTAATCATTTTCATAAAATGTGTTCATTGATCAATGGACAGTGGCTGAAAACAACTTCAGAAGTATTTTTACAGTTTGCACACATTGTCATACATTTTTAATTGGTTTGACTTAAACTGTACCATTACTATTTACTATGAATACAACAACCTACACAGGAAACAAAAAGTTAGAATAGAATTTTTCCAAATGTAAACAACCTGTCACATGACCTGTGATGCCACCCACTCTAACTCTTCAGACGTGGTTTTACAGTTTTTTTTTTTTTAAACTTAGCTCTTAGCTCATTTAAAATGTGCAGACATCAGAGCAGATCAATGAGAAACAGTGACACATCAGCATGAAATAATTGTGTCCATGTTTGTTTTTGCTTTTCTGACACTGACAAGTATAAAATCCTCCACATAACACAGACACCAGAGTGAAATCAAGCTGTTTTGGCTGCAGACAGAGACACTAGAGATGCTTTAATGCCCTCTACCTTTCTACCTACACACTCTGCAGTAGATCTGCTGCAACACTAACCTGATCAGACAAAGACCTCCTGATCTCTCCGGACGGTTTCTATTACTTAACCTGGCAGAGACAGAGACACAAAGGACTAATGGTGAGACTAAGAGAGAGTCAGTGTTTTCAAGAAGTGTCTCATCTCACCTGGTTTAAGACACGAGCTGAAACCACTTGTGAAGTTTGTGCATCAACATTAACTTACACTCTGGTGGCCTGTATCTGCGGAAGGTCTTAAGAGACATGGCAGCATAACTGGGGTGTCCCGGGGACCCGAAATGATGACACAGCTGGTGGTTGAAGGTCTCTAGGACCATTTGTTGAGGAGTTATAAGCCAAAGTATTTCCCCATTCAAAATCAATGGGGAAATGTGAAAAATGGGTTAAGGTTGAAATATCACTATAGTTACTAATATAAATCCATGACGACTGGATTGTTAATGTGGTAGCAGCTAAATTATCATGTGGTGATGCTATGCACATGGATATTGTCCATGCTGATGTGCGGTTACTGAGATTTTTAACACAATGTCTCATCCATCACTGTACTTGTGATTTTAGCTTAAGATCATTATATTATCATCAGCGTCTGGATGTTGAAGAGCCTTTATTATGTGGGTGGCATCAGGGAACCTGCTTTCAGTTTGAAAGAAAAAAAAAATCAAATAACTGAACTAAACTGCTGCTAATAAGTGACTATAAGTTAATAATTGAACTACAGTTTTCTGCTGAGAGCTACAGGAGCACAATGGTGATGTTGCGTCATTCTTCATACACCTCTGTCTTTTCCTCATGTTGTTCGACCTTCAACTCGGGTAATAGCCCATTAACAGGCCTCAGAAAGACAATCAGCTGCAGAAATGCCTTTTAAATCAGCACAAGTATCAGCCAACACACACACACACACACACACACACACACACACTCTCCATCATCAGAGCTGGTAAATATGATGGGAAACAGAATTGTTGTCTGTGAACATAATGAGGTTAAAGGGCTAAAAGGATGAAGGTGGTGAAGATGATGCAAACTGGGTTTAAAATTCACAGAAGATATACAGATCAGGTGCTATTTATTGTGGCAGGACAGCAAGATAAAGAAATCAAAATGATCAGTAAACTTTATATAACCCACTGAGGAATTCACTGGTGGGAAGTGATTTCTGTGGTTTCTGCAATATGACATATTTAATGATTGATCTGCTGTCAGAGCAGATCGATCATCTGCAGCTACTCCAGCATTCTGCTGTTTTCATCTGTCCAGCTAAGACCGCTAACACAGCTAACACCACTAACACCACTAACACCGCTGACATCACTAACACCACTGACACCGCTAACACAGCTAACACCACTGACACCGCTAACACCACTAACACCGCTGACATCACTAACACCACTGACACCGCTGACACCGCTAACACCACTAACACAGCTAACACCACTAACACCACTAACACCACTGACACCGCTGACACCACTGACACCGCTGACACCGCTAAGACCACTAACACAGCTAACACCACTAACACAGCTAACACCACTGACACCGCTAACACCGCTAACACCGCTGACATCACTAACACCACTGACACCACTGACACCGCTGACACCGCTAAGACCACTAACACAGCTAACACCACTAACACCGCTAACACCACTAACACCACTGACACCGCTGACACCGCTAACACAGCTAACACCACTAACACCGCTAACACAGCTAACACCACTGACACCGCTAACACCGCTAACACCACTAACACCGCTGACATCACTAACACCACTGACACCGCTGACACCGCTAACACCACTAACACCGCTGACACCGCTAACACCACTAACACAGCTAGCACTTCTAACACAGCTAACATAGCTAACACTGCTAACACCACTGACACCGCTAACACCGCTAACACCACTAACACCGCTAACGCCACTGACACCGCTGACACCGCTAACACAGCTAACACAGCTAACACCACTGACACCGCTAACACCACTAACACCACTAACACCGCTGACATCACTAACACCACTGACTAACACCGCTGACACCGCTAACACAGCTGACATCACTAACACCACTGACACCGCTGACACCACTAACACTCTGACACCGCTGACACCACTGACACTGCTAACACCACTGACACCGCTAACACCACTGATACCGCTGACATCACTAACACCACTGACATCACTAACACCACTGACACCGCTGACACCACTAACACTGCTGACACCGCTAACACCACTAACACCGCTAACCAAGCTAACCAAGCTAACGCCGCTAACACCACGAACACTGCTAGTACCACTAGTGCCACTAACTAACAAAGCTAACGCTGCTAACACCGCTGACACCGCTTACACCGCTGACACCACTAACACCACTAACACCGCTAACCAAGCTAACGTCGCTAACACCATGAACACTGCTAGTACCACTAGCGCCACTAATTAACAAAGCTAACGCTGCTAACACCGCTAACACCACTAGTGCCACTAGTACCACTAGCGCCACTAACACTGCTAACACTGCTAACACAACTGACACAGCTAACGTAGCTAACACGGCTAACACAGCTAGCACTTCTAACACAGCTAACATAGCTAACACTGCTTACACCACTAACACAGTTAACATCACTAACACAGCTAACACCGCTAACACCACTAACACAGCTAACACAGCTGACACCGCTGACACCACTAACACCACTAACACCACTGACACTGCTGACACTGCTAACACCACTAACACCGCTAACCAAGCTAACGTCGCTAACACCACGAACACTGCTAGTACCACTAGCGCCACTAACTAACAAAGCTAACGGTGCTAACACCGCTAACACCACTAGTACCACTAGCGCCACTAACACTGCTAACACAACTGACACAGCTAACGCAGCTAACACGGCTAACACAGCTAACACTTCTAACACAGCTAACACAGTTAATGCTGCTAACACCACTAACACAGCTAACATAGCTAACATCGCTATGTTAGCCTACACAGTTAACATAGCAATCAAACCTGCTGTTGTTGAAATGAACTTTTGAAACTTTTGAAATGAACAAATCTAGTTGATAATTTCACCGTTATTTGGTAAAATCTCTCGGTAATGTCTGATAACAAACAGAAATATCTTATCATGAATTAAGGGTTTGCTCTAACACTGATGAGGCTACCTGGCCTGCTGTAGCTAACTTCCTTTAGCTAATAGCCTGCATTACAAAAAACATCAGTCTCCTGCAACAAAGGACCGCTAGTTTAAACTAACTTAATCAGTTTTAACTAAAATTATGCTGTTTTAGTTTACATTAGCCTGCTTTAGGTAACATAAAGAAATGAAGTCAATTAAATGAGATGAGGTCTGACTTTCACACTAAGCTGTGAGTTTACAAACCAAAACCATCAGTGACTGTGATTCACATTTAATCACATCTGAGGTTACAGAACAGGATAAACAAGTAAACGAAGGGAGGAAACAGAATAAAATTTACTGAAAATGAATTTAAATATTCAAAACCTGCTGTTTTCACTACAACACTAACAAAAGCTCGATGGCAGCCACGTTGGAACCACAATACACAAGGAGGAAGAGTCTTTCCTGCAGTTTCCTACTTTTGTTCTTTAGTCATCAGTTGATGAGCCTGGAGGCCCAGTGTGACCTCCAGGAGTCACTGGGACTGGTTTTCTTCTAGACCTGAACCGGTTTGCCTCCATACCAACTGCATTCCAGTGGCTGAGCTACGTCTTAGAGCCCTACCTAATTATACTACAACGACACTCAGACATGTGTTCTTTTACCTTCAAAACCTTTTAATAGTTTCCTTGAAAGTCCTTCAAGTGAGTGAGTCTAGATGAGAACCTTGAATAATAGTTTAAATAATGAGACAGAATCCTGTTCGGTTGTACGATGCTATGAATAAGATAGCACTTATTTTCCATTTGACCGTTTAGTCCTTAAAATGTTATTTATTTGAACAACTTATGTTTGGTTTCTACTTGACAAAGGAGTTAAACAACAACTCAGAGTTGACATGTCATTGGTTAAATATGATGTAATACCTCACCAGACAGAGGTTATATTTTTAAAAAGTTAATTTGCATTGGTTTAGACCAATAAACGTGAAGTAACGAGTGAGACTGATGGTGTTATGACTGATGTTGTATAAACTGTTGGATGAATTTTCTGCCAATGGATGCATCGATTGATCTACTAGTAACAAATTAATGTAATAAATAATATGTTGTGGTTTCAGTTTGTTTGCTCTTATAAAAACACAGTCACAACCAAATTCTTTTATCGTAATCTTCTCTTGACGATCTGGTGCTGTGTTCATTTAGCGTTTTACCTGCACCTGTATCATTATGTTACATTTTCAATTTGAACAGAACAGTTGTAATCAGGAGTAAAACATGGCCCTGGCGCCCCCCTCACCTGTACAGGTGAGTCCCGTCGGAAAGATGTACTCGCGGCACACGTCGCACCAGGTGCCCCCTCCTCCGGCCTCGAAGTTGTGTCCCTCCCCGGTCTCCTCCTTCACCCGGGGGTCCCTCGCTTTCTCGGTGGAGAAGATGGTCCTCACGTCGGGAGGTCTAAACCCTTTCTTCCTGCTCCGCGGCGGTTGTCCCCCGCCGCTGCCGCCGTGACCCTCCTGCTCGCCCCCGGCTGCTTCTCTTTCGGGCAGTTTCAGCTCGCTCCACGCCGCCTCCAGGCTCTCCAGTCCAGGCGGCTGAGGGGACGGATGCCGGCGGACGGCTCTCACCACCACGGCGCCCTTGTTCGCTTTGGAGATCCGCATCCTAGCGTCCAACGGCGGCCACGTAGCCTCCGGCACCTCGCGGAGTGTACCGGGGGACCTGTTGACCTGAACGGTCTGCACGGTTAACGGAGAGTCATCCGGGACCGGGCAGCGCGTGGGGACGTATTTCCGACCCTGGTGCACGACGTTAAACATTACGCACGCTGTCGGTTGTGAGCGCGTGAAGGTGTGTTCCTCGGTGACGGACAGGTGAGGCGTCGATGACACCTGCGGTCCGCGGTGAGCAGCTGGAGAAACGGGTTTGATTTCATTTTGCTTCAAAGGACGACGACTTGAACTCAGTCCACGAAAACGCAGATTTTTATCTCCGTTTCATTATTTGCAGCCGTCAACTCGTCCAACTCAAAATAAATGACTACACTTACTTAGAAAATGGTGGTTTTTAATTCGGCATAAATTATATCTGCAATAAGCACGTAGCTATAACAATGAAAGTGTAACGTTTACATTATTTTGCCTGTCGCCATTTTTGAGGCATTTTCCTTCACATTTTACAACAGTTCTCATGTGATGTTTCTGTCCTTAATTTAAATGTTCACTACAACTTTTCACAAAAACACCTATGAGACAAACATAAAGTGTATAAATAATTAAATTTCAAACTTTAAAGTTCTGGATCACAATTTGTAGTCTAGTTTAGACCACAAGGGGGCGCACCAACCAAGAACGTCTTCATGAGTGAAGTTCCATCATTGTTATTTTACGAGGTAAAATATTTGCTTTAATACACACACATATATATATATGTATATGTATACACACACACACACACACACACACACACACACACACATATATATATATATATATAAATGAGCCATTTGAATTTTACAAAAATAGTGGTGTTATTCTGCAGCTGCAGCCAGCTATGACTTTGGGCACAGAAAAAAACTTTCCATGCAGGAGGTAAGTTCACCCTAAAGGCTGAGTTATGCTTCTCTGACTGTGTCTGTAAAGTAATTCACCACCACAACAATAAAGGCCGATACGTTTCTTTCTATCGTGATTATCAACTATAGCTGATTGTTTATTTACTGCCCGGCCTTATTCTTCCACACACACCTAACATTGGAGCCCAAGAGAAGATGTTTGTTGGAATTGGAACTGACTGACATTGAAAATCAAATTGTTTTTTTTTTAATACACCCTATTACAACTACACCCTAATACAACATACTACAACTTTAGATTATTGTTGGACTTAGAATTAAAGTTGGATACTCCATAGTGTGTCTGGCGGAGTTGACATAAATCAAGTTCAAAAAGGAAAACATACTTATTTGTCAAAAAAATTTGTTTTTGTTTAGAACCTGTTCTTTGATGTGGTTAAATAGCTGAGACTTTTCTCTACAGAAACATATAACTCCAATGTATATAATGTACATTAAAAAAGATGTTTAAAACCTGTTTTGTCCCAAATGTCAAGAATCAGGGATATATTAATATAATTCTATATTATATATTAATATAATGTTATATATGGTCACAGTGAAAATGATTTGTCATGTTAAACATGTATAAGATAAACTGAATAAAATTGAATAAAACCATAAAAAAGATTTATATAAAAAATGCTTCAGACTAAAGTAAAATTAATATAAATGTTTTCATGATTAATTTGTTGAAACAACAGGCCATTTTACTCATTTATGCATTTTATAGCATCTGCTATTGTTGCATTTGACTGTGTTTATTTTATGTTTTTTTTTCATGTTAAAAATGCTGTTGTCAGTTTAGAGATAATGGTGTTGGTACGTTCTTCATATGGTGTCATGTTCATGTTTGAAATATGTTCACACAAGTGACCAATTGAAGGAGAAACCTGAAAAAAGCTTTTACATTTGTGATTTTTGTATTTGCAAACATTTAAAGTAAAACATAATCCTTTAGTTGTCATCATATACGTTCACAACGTCATTTAAATGTTGATTTCAACAAATCAAGTTAGATTTACAGACGAAACATGGCACCGAGCCTAATGAAGTGGCTATAAGTTTCTTCATATATTTGAACAACATTTGCATTAAGAAATTAAGGCTGAGTTGGGTCTACACAGTCATGAACCCTTTTGAAGTTCTCTGTCGACTGCAGGTGCCGTAATGCAATTCACCGCCAGAACAGTAGAGGGCGATATGTTTCTTTCCGTTACAGCGACGATTTAATAATTCGATTATTACATCGATTATTATCGACTATCACTGATTCTTCATTTACCGGCCTCATTCCTCCACACACAATGAACAGCGGAGGACTGAGAGAAGACGTTTGTTGGAGTTGGAACTGATCGACATTGAACGACAAATTCTTTTATTGTAAATGTTGAGATGAGAACTAAAAAGGAGATGAGGAGAACTAGGAGGGTGATGTTGCTGTTGTTGTAGTAGGAATACAACTGGCAAAGTGAGATTCTGGAAATGAGGTAACTCTAACGAACCAATCAGAGCCCTGTGGTCTCTGTGTGCTCTGCGTTGTTTCGACAGATCGTTAAAAAACTGGAGAGGTGCATAACATTGAATCTGGACGAGCATAAATCAGGCTTTAGGGGTGGGGGTGGTGGTGGCTCCACCAGGGGTGGCGCAGTGGCACAGATGCTATAGCTATGGCCTCACAGTAAGAAGATTGTGGTGTGATTTCCAGGTCTGGTCCACAGTCTCTGTGTGTAGTTTGATCTTATTAATCTATGTGGATTTCCTCTGGGTTCTCTGGTTTCCTCCCACAGTCCAAAAACATGCACTGGGGAAGATAACTCTTGTTTCGATTTGTTTTGTGTATAGATCAACACCGGTTGGACTCAGGAGGATTTCAAAATAACTTCCAATCTGAAAAGAAAAGAAAACACAGTCATATCTGCTTAAAACCTTTTTTTCTCCACAGGATTGTGGGATCACACTCAATAATTTTTATAGATCATTCAGAATCATTGAGACACAGAGCAGCTTTGGTTTCAAGCCTGTTGATCCAGATCATTTCCACTGGTTCAAGTGGCACAAGTTTGTACCCCAGTGATGGTAAAATACTAGACTGAATCTGAAAATACTGACCCAAGGGAGTGGTCTCTATGTCTTTTCCAGTAAATGTTTTGTTTAACCCCAGTTAAAATGATGTCTCCTGCCTCTTCTACATACATTAATCCACAGCCCTGACCTACTAAATAAACCCTGAAGACTGAACTTTGAGCACTGGCTCCCTCATGTGGATGAAACAAAAATTTCATGGGCTGAATGTCCAATGTCATTTATCAGTATTTTTTCCCAAAAAAGACAGTTGTGCCCCAAATTATGAGTGAAAAAGGGAAAAGACACAAAGTCATACATAAAGATTTTAATAAGTAGGTTGGATTATTGGTGTAAAAGAGCTGTCTGAAAAAATCATTCTGAACTTTGGGTCAAGATGCCATCAAATGCTAAATATAATTAATAATTAATCTTCCTAAGATTCATCTTCATAATTAATCTTAACTCTGATATAACATATGTTTAATGATAATAAGAAATGTTACTTAAGTTAATCAAATCACATCAGAGATACATGCCAATAAGGTAATAAATATGATCCAAATATATAAAATGCTGTAGGAAGAAAACATTGACTCATATATCAGCAAATTAAATTAACAAATATGATGAAGAGTAAAAAAAATAAAGAGTAGATTAATTTATAAACCATGAATAATTCATGAACCATAACTGTAATGTAGGACCCAGAAACAGACAGGCACCAGTACAAAAAATGATCAATCAAATTATTATTATTATTATTATTATTAATAATAATAATAATAATAATAATAATAATAAAAACTGGCACAGCTACTGTTATATCTACTGTGTTTTTATTAATTATATTAATTTTAGATTCCTCTTCCTGACCTATAAAAATGTTACTGATCAGGCTCCATCATATCTTAAGGAGCTCATAGTTCCTTATTATCCTAATAGATCACTTGGATCACAAACTGCTGGTTTACTTGTGGTTCCTAGAGTCTCTAAGACCAGAATGGGAGGTAGAGTCTTCACTTATCAGGCTCCTCTCTGATGGAACCAGATCCAGTTTGGGTCTGGGAGGTTAGACTGAAAACTTTCCTCTGTGACAAAGATGATAGTTAGTGTCTTCATCTCTCTCTCTCTCTCTCTCTATCTGTGTGT